>JAOXNR010000028.1:16008737-16024317 GCA_028571225.1 Parsonsia alboflavescens
TTTTGGTTTTAGGTATCTTTGATCACTAACCATTTTTAACTAAAAAACAAAGAGGCGACTTTTGGATTAAAAATAATGAGTTTGGACAGCAAATGAAGAGAACAAATGTAAGTTAAACAAAAAATTCAAAACTAGAATGAAAAAATATAGATTTGGTTGGTAAGAGCATACACAACGGGGGTGCCTGATGGGATGCTTAGAGGAGAGAGAATTTCAGGGGTACCTCTCTCTCTGACGGGGAGAGGTGTAACAAAGTTCTCGTGGGTTGAACAATAGGGTATCGATACTTTTATTTGCACCTATACTTATGTATGAAATGAGGAACAACTTAGTAATCTACTGAAATCATATTCACATTTTTTTTCTTCTTTCTTTTGGTTCAACGCATGCATTGGAGTTTCTTTTTCTATTCTTTCTTTTTTTTTTTTTTTTCTCGTTTTTTTCTTTCTTTCCTTTTTTCCCATCTTAACAATGTAAACATGCAATTTTGTATGCATTCATTAATTTTTTAAAGTCTTTTTAATTTTATATACATATTCATAATATTTTCAAAAAAAAAAACCATGAATCTTAATCGTAATTAATTAGTCATTTTACTTTTATGTAGCATGTTCTTCTATAATAAAATTCTATAAATTAATTAATATAGTTTCAAAAAAAATATATTAATTTATTTTAGAATAATTAGATATTTTAAAAATATTATTTAAAAATATATATTTTTAATAATAAAGTAAATGTAAAAATGTAAAAAATAAATAACTTGATAATTTAACAAATGGATGGGCAGGCATAATCCACTTTAGGCGTCATAAAAAGAAGAACAATTGGAAAATAGAGGTGCTTAAGAGGAAAGTGTCTTAAAATGAGCATGTGGAATATGAGACTAGAGGTGGAAACAGTTCAGGTTTTTGTCTTAATCGGCCAAGCCTATTAAACAGTCATTTGGCTTGAGCCTGACCTGTGACCTATTATAGATTTATTATCTAGTGTGAATCTGATTTGACTCGAAGCCTATTTATAAAGTCTACATATATTTTTTTAAAAAAAATAATAAAAATCTGATCATTATAATTAATTAAAAAATAAAAATTTATTCAAAATATATGATAAAATACTATATAATTTAATTTATTACATCATGTACAATAATAAGCACAAAAATTTAAATTACGATTCTATGAAATATATTTGTAGTTACTAGCTACGTACTAGTTATAAAGAATTAAAAATTAAACTTAATTTCTTCCACTTATTAGAACACTTTCAAAATAAGGAAAAAAAAAAACATTATAAATCATAATACAACTTACAAATAAAATGAAATGCATTATTTCAACAATTCAAATTTTTAGTTTTTGTTTCTTATTTAAATCATACTAATACTTTTTTTGATTTAAATTTTTTTTTTTACACCCACCTCTCTTTACCCCTTCCCATGGGGATCAACAGTGGCACCTCACTACTCTCAACGCGTCTTGAACTAGTTGCTTTTCCATTGGACAATGAGATTGATGTCCGGACGGGCTCATTTCTCTCCACCAAAGGCTTCTTTCTTGGTAAAGGAGTGAATTTGAGGAAGCAGAAAATCCTGGAGACATGAAATTCTTGGATCCATTTGCTGATGACTTCACTTTCACTGGTTTCAAGACTTGATCTTCGTCATTTTCCTTCTCGTTACAACTCTGAAATTGACCCATTCCTTCTTTCCCTACTGAATTTCGCCTTCCAAATCTTAAGTTATTCCACATACAGAAGGGGAAACAAAAAAACCTAAATCAAGATTTACAAGCAAAAACCATTAAAACACAGTCTATGCAAAAAAGAAATTAGTGGGGAGAACAACAAGAAACGAACATTGCACTTGAGGATAAGGAGTTGAATGGGGGAAGTGAAAATGACCGAATTGCCCTTCATCCTTTATATTTTTTTAAAACAAAACCCTAGATATCGTTAGATGATGACTAGATTTAAGTTGGAAAAGATAAAAAAGATCATAACTCGGAAAACATTTTGAGGACTTTGAAAGGCAAAAAAATACCTTTAGGGGTCAGAACCACCAATCTTGAAATTTGGGGACTAAATTCACCCATTTTCCTTTTTTAAAAGGGAAAAACAGGCAAAGGTCAACTTGACAAGCTAAATACAAAATTTAGACTTGACCTTTGACACTAAACAGGCCTAAAAAAAGCCTAAACCTGATTCTATACCTGAACAAGTCAGGTCAAAAAAGACCAAATGCAAACCAGGGTGCCTAGCATATTTCCACCCCTATGTAGGACCTCCAATAGAATCAAGCATAGAATATATGCTAGGGTGCACCATTGGAGATGCGCTAAGGCTTTGGATATTCTAGTCCATCTTTTACATTACCTAATAAAATAATATATATTTTCTCATTTAGATAAAATATACATACAATTTAGTATATCTTTTTAATATTTTATTAATAAAATATATCTGCAAAAAAACACACGAGTATATTTACTATTAATGGTGCAGACGAAGGACTAAAAGTGCCGAAATAGGTTGGAAATTTGGTGAGATAAAATTTGGATAAGCTCACACAATTAATTTGTTTTATTCAGTCACTTAGATTCTTGGACCATCCTAAAATGAATAATGAGATAGAATTTTGAATGTGTGAGGTCTTTCTTATTCAACTAATTGATGTGACAATAAGGATAAATAAAAATTCATTGTTAAAAATTATATATAAAATAATATAAATAAATATTATTATACAAGATGCAATCCAACTTATCAAATCTAATTCAATATTGTTTGAAACTCAATATATTGGACTCATTTAATGTGTTTTTTAAATAACCAATTTAATTAGTTTGATTGGATTGATGTACACATTCAATCTAACCAAACCGATGAGTACACTAGAAATATCATTTGATGATCTTCCATATTGGTAGGCTTTTAAATCCATATTTCTAATTTGCTTCTTACTTGACTTTGCTAATGTTGTTCCCAATTGAGTCGATATGTGGTAATGAGCTAAATGAATTAAATGAGTGTTTGATTACTAACTCTCTCTATATATAATATTCTTTTCGTTTTAAAATGAATGTCTTATCTTTTATTTTGAATTCATCGGAATTGAATGTCTCATTTATTAAACTAGTAAAAATTTTATTAAAAAACTTGATAATGTAATATGTTAATGAAGTGAGTCAAACTTTTTATTAAAATGTATGTAAATCAAATTGAGACATTTAATTCTAGACAGGGAAGTAGATAATAGATGTGTAACAAAGTACCAGTGTCTTTAGAAGAGAAATTTAAAAAATTAAGGTCTTTGAGGCAAAAGAAAAAAAAAACCTCGGACAAAATGCTTGGCCACACTCTCTCTCATTCATAGTCTGGGCCGAGCTAGATCTGACCTTAGATACGCGACGCCCACCTTAACAAGGTTGGTACTTGCTCTGCAACAGTTGCAGTAAAATTCCAACGCAAACGGACCTGAGTGCCTACTGGCTAGAGCAACCTGCAAGGAAAGTGGGTAAAGAAGAAATCATACCCAATCCAATTAACCATTTCAAATTCTCGGCTTAAAGCCCTCTTGCCCCCTCGAAAACCCTCTTGCCCCGTGCGGCTCTTTTGCTCAATCTGTCAACTTAACGGAGTCCTCACTCCTAAATTCTTGGTATGGTTCATTGTCTCTCAAATTCGCTGTTGTTGATTTTAGCAATTGGGTCCTTGTAATTTTGTGTTCCTTAAGGTTTTGTGTTTCGTTATATGTGCTTGATAAGTTTAATTTGTAGTCAGACTGTCGGAATTATTTCTACTCAAAGGATTTATGGTATTGTCGTTGATGTGCCTGATGAATTTTAATTGGAATTAGCTGAATCGGGTTTTTTCCTAATCTTGGTTAGTCACTGCGGCTTGCTGCAGTTGTTTAATGTTTCTTGCACACATGTTCCATGAAAAGTAAGACCAGAAATCTGGTGATAATTATGGGAAAAAGATTTAACGTAGCAAAACAAGGGAATGCTATCTTGCATAAAACATAATTTGTGAAAATGTTTTTTCTTTTATTAGCGTTCTTTGTTCGTCTGGACCTATTTTCCAAACTTTTTCTTTTTCATCCAAAAGTCGACCTCTTTTTTTTTTTAGTTAAAAATGGTTAGTGATCAAAGATACCTAAAACCAAAAGTAAACAGAAAACCCTCTGTTTTAGGTAAATAGAAAGTCGACCTCTTTGTTTATCTGTTTACTTTTTAGTTTAGCTAAAACCAACATGTTATCTGTTTTCCGTCTTTCTCTACTCTCCATCGTTACGCATCCATTCACTGCATCTTCTCTTCAGGCCTCACTGACAAAGCTTTCACCTTCGCCGCTGAAAGTTAGGAAGAAGTTTCTGACAGGTTTGCTTCTGATTATACTGTCTTCCGTACAATTCTTTTTGCATTTGGTTTTGATTTATTTCTGAAAATTTTTTTGTCACCACTTAATTTATAAGATTAAGTGATGGTCGTGTTGTTGGGTCTAGTGTTTTAGAGCAATCCCTCAAAAGAAGGCCTAAATTTTTTATTTATAAATCTACTGTGAAGGGCTGTAAAATGGTCTAAGTTGGTTTTCGTTGTAACGGTGCTTGTAATATGGTCTGATTGGTTCCTCTTGCTAACTCAGGCTTCTCTATAGGTAAATGCTTTAGAGCGGTGTTAACTCTGGTGTTTCTTGCATATGGATTAAAAAGAGTGGGAGATAGATGTTCCTCATGGATTTGAAGTTGACAATTTGTAGTGAATGTGTTATATTTTTAACTGTATATATACAACAAGATGGACCTTTATGCATATAAGTAAGTGCTAAGTAAAAACGTCATCAAGCATCTATTACAAGCTTAGATAGGTAGTAATCCTTGGATTAGTGGAATTTTTGTAAGATTCAAAATCCCAACTCATAGTAAGTGGTTACTAACTCCTTCCATTGAAACATAAAATTCATATTATCATGTGATACAAGGAATCCCAAAAATAGTGAGCAAGTTTATAAACTTGATTTGATTTTGAGAGATGGGATTCTAAAGAATTGTCCAGACAGTTGAGATTAATCCTTAAGTGGCCATAAAGATCATAACTTTGCCCCTGCAAAGTTCTGCCTTACACATAATTTCCTGAGACAAGTAACAGAAAGAGCAAAGAGAGGAATTGCAGATAGAGAGAATGAGTAACAATGCAGGAATTTTCATTTTTCGTGGGAGTTGATAAGAGTTCTTTGCTTTCATAGTGGATTTTGATTCTCCATAATTACATCTGTACAAAATGCAACTTGCACAGAATTTGTTGGTTTGCATAGAAAGAAACAATAAATACATTCACTAATGATGTCATCCTGTAACTTAGTGGTGATATTGGATCCATGACTCCTTCTTTGTCTCTAGCTCAGATTGCTGCTCAACATGCATGGGATTTTCCTTTCTGGTTATGTTCTTGCAGCAGTTTTATCTGAGACTACTTATTTGTTTGCTTTGATCCACTTCCCATATCAACTGTAGGCAACAGTATCGGATAAGTTTTGCCTGTTGTTCCTAATATATAATTTATACCCACCTGCTATATTGAAGAAGTAAGGAAGCTCCAGTAACAAATTTCAATTGAACGATTTCAAAAAAACAAAAAAAAAAAAAAAAATGTTGTAACATGAACTTAACATGATATTCGAGTGAGCAATTCTTATCTCATGCTTCTGGTATCCTTTTGTGCTTCTCAATGTACTCACGTTCATTGTTTACTTAATTTGTATGTTCTTTTTATGCTTCTGTGATGTTTTCTTCTCTGTGATTTTTATTAGGTATGTAATAATATCTAAATTTTCTATATGCTAGAAGATCTAGTCTAGCCTCCTTGAAACTAAATTTTGTGGGTGTTAAATAAGAATCTAAAATTTCAATATAAATGCAGGATTTGTTGGGTTTTGACTAGTTAAATAGCAAGTGGTGGAAACCAGTTTGTGCTGTTTTGACTGGGTTAGATTGTGAGGTAAAGTTGATGTTTTGTATATCTAATTGGTAGGTTTCTTTTTTCTTTTTTTCTTGGTTTTGTTTTCTTTTAAAGAAATCTTGCTCTTATCCAAAAGATCTTGGAAAAATTTTGCGTAGGGTTTATACAGACTTTAGCTTTGATACACTCTGAAAATTCAAGTTGAGTTGAGAGAAAACAGAAGAGGATGTCGTTTAGGTCCAAGGAAATGATGAAGAGGATAGTGAAGAAGATTGGAGGAGAGAAGAATTTGGCTCCAGGACTCAAAGAACAACTCCAGAAATGTGTTCCTGATACCAAGGTTATAATGGGTCGCGCACACCGTGGCATCTTTGCCGGCCGCCATATCCAGTTTGGCAACCGTGTGAGTGAAGATGGAGGCAACAAGTATGTTCTTTTTCTCTGCTCCTGCTGTATATACTTTAAATAAAAAAGAAACAGGAAAAATCATCATTTGTGCTCATACAAGTGATCTACATGTTGCTCATTTTTATTAGGGTTTTTAAAATTTGTGATTCTGATGCTCATGTGTCTTTTTGTTTAATTATATACCTTGTTAGTGTTAATGACCAAAATTTATGATGTAGCATTGCTGAAAGTTGTTTCAAAATTGAAAATTATTCTTTCTTGAATGGTATCATGTGTTTTGCTGGCCAAAAAATCTAATCATGATGTCGTAGTCAGAGCTCTCTTTCTGGAAAATTTCCTGTGGTGGTATACCTCAAGCATGTATAGCCTCACTAAGCCTTGGTAGTATCTTAATACCAAGGTTCAATTGTTCAAAATAAGTGTTTATGAGTGTTGTAGCAATTGGATAACCTCTTGAAATTGGGTGTTTGCATGTAATTTATTCGTAATTATCATGATCTTGTTTTTTCTATGTGGATTTTTGGCTATAATGTCTGACCATGTTATTCACTTAGGCAAATGAATGTTCACCAATGATATATTTTCTAAATTTCTTTGAAAGATTATATTTTTATCTCAATTCTTTGGTGTTGCATATTCGATTTTTCTTTTCCTTTGAAAAGGGGGTGGGGGGAGGATACACTGTTTTGAATTCATTTATCTTTTTCTTTGTGAATGTGATTGTATGCTACGAATCTTCTTATTTGCCTGAATGATTACCTGCCTGTTAAAGAAAATGATTTTTTTTTTTTTTAAATATATAGTTTGAAATGGAATTTTATAACATCATAGTGAAGTATTAGTTATCAACGACCTTTAACAAAGATGTATCACGTAGTAGATTTTGTTTGCATAAAGCAAAAGAATTTCAAGCTGGTTTTGGATTTTTGCTTTGCATTTTTCAATTAAATCATGAATGGTGTGACGATCTTTATGACCTCTTTGTTTGTCTGACTAACTGTAGGACAAGGAGGTCATGGAAGCCCAATGTACAGGAGAAAAGGCTGTTCAGTTACATTCTAGATCGTCATATTCGCGTGAAAGTAACCACCCATGCCCTCCGTTGCATAGACAAGGCAGGTGGGATTGATGAATATTTGCTCAAGACACCATATCACAAGATGGACACGGAACTAGGTCTCTATTGGAAAGCTAAGATTGAAAAATTGTATGAAGAGCTTGGCAAGATGGAAGTTGTTTTCTTCTCACCTGAGGATGAAGCTAAGTTTGAGGAACAATTTAAGGAGGTAAAACTAGAGGAGAGAGCAGCCCGTAGGGAATTCAGGAGAAAGCTGTACGGTTGGTCAGCCAAATCAGAGAAAAAGGAGGAAGAAACAGGAGAAGGAAACGATAACGAAGGTGCAAAGCACGAGAGCAGCTCAGATGCTGACAATCATGAGCCAAGGTTTGCCCATGCTTGAACATGAGCTTTTCTCGGCAAGCTATTGTTTGGCATCTTGTTTCTCCTTGTATGGCTTGCAATTTTGGTATCACCCTAGGGAAAGAACAATGTCCATTGACATTGTTATATTATGCAGGACTAGTTGAATTCATTTGTTTTGCACATGGAGTAGCAATGTTGCAAACAGCACTCTATGTAAATAGTTAAGCCAAATAATCACATGATAGTCAGTTTTGATGTGGTAACTTTGTTATATGTTTTGAATCATCTTTAATGTTGACTCCCTCTAATGAAAATTCTCTAGTATTAGTTCTGATTATATAAGGGGTTCCCTCTGCAATAATACCCCATATGGGCAACCTATGGTCATTTTCCTTTTGTAATTCTGTCTTTAGACTAATTTCTCTTCTTGTTTGTAAGAAAGGATTCTTTGAAATTCTTTAATCCCTTTTCATTCATGGATTCCAATGCAAGTTTCTAGTGTTCTAATGTTAACCAAAGGAAACTTGTCTTGGAGAAGGTAGAACACATGATATAAACAAATACACCAAGAAGAGGTAAAAGAAAATCCTGCTCCAGGTTTAAAAATATGTCAAGTAGATTTTCAATTTTAGCTCAATTTTGAATATTTACCCTTATTTAAAATTGAATGCATATTTTTTTAATAAGTTTTACCACTAATCCCTTCTTACTAATTTCTGGGGGCTGTAATTATGTCATTCATTTTACAATGACCATAATTTTCACATTTAAATCAGTCAGTTTATGAGCCAGATAGGATGATATATAGTACATATAGAGAACAAGATAGTATCATAGCAAAAAACACAAGGCATTCAAACATTGATCCGCCCTTCAATTAAAGTTTATTTTTCTAGAAGGTGAAAAATCTTGATGGTAATGCCAGAAGATATCATACCAAGAATCCTTTTCAAAATGGATTGCCATTGCAGTTAACATTACAAAGAAGGATGCTATTTTTGCTTTTCAAAATCCTAAAATGACTTGCTAAAGTAGAACAATATCAATAGTCTGTATCTCTATCCACGAGGTACATTCCAAAAGAGGTCTCTTCAAAGTTTCACCAATAGTCTCCACAGGAGCAAACTCCATTTTCAAACTTATGGAACCTGTTGGCATCTCGAACCAGAAACACCTTCTGCAAAAGTTTGGACAAACCCTTAATGAATTCATGACAATCCCCACAAACTCTCAAGTTCTTGAAAATTTTAATTGGCTTTCCACTCTTTTCCAGTCCACCACAAACCAAGGCCAATCCAATGGCCAACTTCTCACTATGAACTCTTAAGCTCTCTTGTCTTGATTCATCTTCAACATCATGCAATGAACAGCTTATTTCATATTCATATCCCATCTCTTCTTTCATTCTCCTCTCCATTTCCTTTAGGATTTCATGGATACTTTCAGTAAGTGGGTGTGCCTCGTCCCTGTTGTAGAAGAAGTGGATCTCCTTGTCAATCTCAACCCAACTGCGCCCTGCTTCTTTCTTCAAACCTTTTGCCTTCACAATTCCCCTAAATTTCTCGCATTCTTCCCAGCACCGGGCATCAGCAAAAAGATTTGACAGCATTACAAAGTTAACTGGATTATCCCCATCCAGTCTCAAGAGAACTTCCCCAACTTTTCTTCCCATCTCAACATCTTTATGAACCCTGCAAGCACTAAGCAATGTCTGCCATATCCCTGTATTTGGTTTCAGAGGCATTCTTTCTATAAGATTCTTGGCTTCTTCTAAACGTCCAGCTCGACCAAGGATATCAACCATGCAGGCATAGTGCTCCACTCGAGGCCTCATTCGATAATCGTTACACAATCTGGAGAAATATTCTTGGCCTTCTTCAACAAGTCCAGAATGGCTGCAAGCTGAGAGCACAGCCAAGTAAGCCACATCATCAGGCTCAACATTGCTAGATTGCATTTTCTTGAATAGATGGATTGCTTCACTACCAAGACCATATTTTCCATATCCTGTAATCATGACTGTCCATGACACCACATTTTTCACTAGCATTTCACCAAAGTATCTTTTAGCTTCATCAACTAAACCACATTTGAGGTACATATCGACAATGGAATTGGCTACAGAAATGTCTTCACCAAAGGGGATTTTCTTGGAAAATGAATGCATCTGCTTCCCCAGCTCTAGGAGTGCAAAATCTGCAAAGACACCAATCATACTCGAAAGCACAAATCCATCAACAAGAGTACTACTTTCCCTAAGTTCTCTGAATAGGTCCATGCTGATGGATAGTTTCCCTTCTTGAGCATATCCTATTATTAGCATGGTCCAAGATATCACACTCTTATGTACTATTTGATTGAACACCTTATGTGCGTCTGTTAAATATCCACAGTTGACATAAAGATCAATAAGTGCACCTGAAATAATTTTCTGAACCTGAAAAGGAAATCCACTCACAATCAGAAAAGCATGAATTTGAGTTCCTTCTCGTAGAGCTCCAGAAACACTACAAGCCTTTAGTGTGCTTGTATATGTGAATTCATCTGGTATTTCTCCCTGTTCTTGCAGATTCTTGAACAAAAGCAAAGACTTCTCACCCTTCCCTTCAAGGGTATATCCTGCTATCATCACATTCCAGGTTATCAGACTTTTTGTTGGCATTACTTGAAACATAAGTGCAGCATCAGGTATTCTTCCACATCTCGAGTACATATCAATTATTGAATTCCCCACCACAGGGAACCACTCATATCCACTTTTACCACAACAACCATGAATCTGCATTCCTGCTTCTGGAAAACCAAGAATACCACACGCCTTAATATTTGTTGAGAACGTAAATTCATTAGGTTTGATATTTGAAGACCTCATGTCACGGAAGAGCAATAAGGAACTTTTAGCATCACCCTTCAGCAAATGCCCACACATCAAAGCTGTCCAAGAGACGACATTCCTGTCAAGCATTCTATCAAACACAGAACACGCTATGTCCATCCTTCCACATTTTCCGTACATATCTATGAGGTCATTGTTTATCATCATGTCAAATACATAACCCTTCGTCATTACAGCTCCATGAGCTTCCTTCCCCTTGTCAAATAATACATTCTTTGAACACTTCCTCAATAGTTCTGCCAATTTTTGACGCTCACTCATCAATGAAAAAGCTGTTCACTTCAAGTTGTCATCGAAGTCCTAAAATGTTGCCCCTAAATTTAAATTCTCAAACCTTCCGATGAAAATATTTCCAGATGCTAGAGAACAACACTGCCATTAAGGGCCTTCAAATCGTTCTCTCTTCTCCTTAAATATGTGTACTAGGTAATATAATCCTGACCTGAAACTCATAAACAAGCCAATCCGCTGACGGTGCAGTTCATTGCAAACCTTGTACACCCAAAAATGTATTCTTGACCCCGTAAGTGTAATATATACCCATACCGAAAAACCAGCTAGGAACCAAAACCTCGCAAGAAGCATCATCGTACATGTCTGAGGTGCATACACGCTTCGGTATCACACCGAGGTTATTATGGCTACGAATACCGGAATCCTGAGCATAAGAGGAGTAGAAGATATGCTCATACTTATGTTAAGGAAATGCAAAAAAATGGTGAATTTGAAGAAAATACATGCCCAAATAGTTAAATTCTCGCTGCCACAAAGCAATTTATTGGTGACCAAAATGGTGAATGTTTGTGATCAAACTGGTGAAATAGATTATGCAAATCTGCTATTTAGGCAGGTTCATGAGCCTGACGTTTTCTTGTACAATGCTATGATCAGAGCCTATACGCATAAAGAAATGCATCCTTTGACTGTTGACGTTTACAAGAAAATGCTTCGAGACAAGAACAATGAAGAGTCCATCTTGCCTGATGAATTCACATACCCATTTGTTATTAGGTCCTGTGGAGGCCTTTTCTCTGTTGTCTTGGGCAATCAAGTTCATGGGCATCTCTGTAGAAATGGATTAAAGTCTAACAATGTGATAGAAAATTCATTGTTGGATATGTACGTGAAGTGTGATAAAATAGGTGACGCTCATAAACTGTTTGATGCAATGAGTGAAAGAGATGTGTTTTCTTGGAATAGTCTTATTTCTGGATACATAAGGCTGGGTCAAACAAGAAGGGCAAGATCACTATTTGAACAGATGCCAAATAAGAGCATTATATCTTGGACGGCTATGATATCTGGGTATTCAAAAATTGGGTGTTTTGGTGATGCATTGGATGTTTTCCGGAGAATGCAGATGATTGGGGTTAGTCCTGATTGGATTAGTTTGCTTGCTGTTTTGCCGGCTTGTGCACGGCTTGGGGCTCTTGAAATTGGAAAATGGGTTCACTTATACGCTGCAAGAAAAGGATTTCTCAGAAAAACTTGCATCTGCAATGCATTAATTGAAATGTATTCGAAATGTGGTAGTGTGAATGAGGCTTTTCAGATGTTTGATCAGATTTCTGAAAAAGATGTTATTTCATGGAGTACAATGATCGGAGGGCTAGCAAATCATGGGAGGGCCCACGAGGCACTGGAACTGTTTAAGGAGATGCTGCGAGCAAATGTCGAGCCAAATGATATAACTTTTGTGGGTGTGTTGTCAGCCTGTGGACATTCTGGTTTGTTGGAGGAAGGTTTGAATTACTTTGATTCTATGAAGAATGATTACCACATCGAACCAGGGATAGAGCATTACGGTTGTTTGGTTGATCTTCTTGGCAGAACAGGACACCTTGATAGGGCTCTCAAACTCATAAATAACATGCCGATTAAGCCAGATTCTGCAATTTGGGGTTCATTGCTCAATTCCTGCAGAACACACCGGAATCTTGAAATGGCAGTGACTGCAATGGAGCATCTTTTAGAACATGAACCAGAAGATACTGGAAACTTTGTCTTATTAGCAAATATTTACGCAGATCTTGGTAAATGGGATGGTGTTTCAAGAATGAGGAAGTTTATCAGAAGCAAGAGCATGAAGAAAACCCCAGGTTGCAGTCTGATTGAAGTAAACAATGCTGTTCAAGAATTTGTATCAGGAGATAATTCCAAGCCATTTTTGCAGGATCTGCATTGGATACTGAATCTATTCTTAGTACATCAGAGCAAAATAAACAATCAGATTGATATCTCGTGAGAGAGTGACTCCAGAATTCGTCCTGCCAGCAGTATAAAATGCCCTGTTGCATTCTTCAGTCATATCAGGATTCAGGAAATGCAATGGAGATGAAGGCTTTTCTTACCGAGATCATACTGCACTTCTACCAGTTAAAAAGAGTGAAGTTTCTTCCTGTACACCTGAGAACCATGGCACAGATATATCAGAGATGGACTGGATGGTTTCGAGGATCCAAAATCCCATATGCTTCCAGTCCCTAGTTGGCATAGAAAAGCAAGAAAATGGACAACCAATGGGAGCTTCCAATCATGAACACCCAATCCCAAAATGTCCTTCCAACATGTATATCTATGATTTCCAGTATAGAAATACAGTCAAACAAAAACAACATTTTCAATTTGTAGTAATAAAAAAAATGGACAAAACAAAACTCTTCGTGCTACAATGTTCCAGTGTGTATACCCGAGGAAACTCTAGCCAGAGAGAGTTGGTTGAATAAATGTGAGAACCAACCTCTCTACAGCAATTATTACTTGATATACCACATATAGGTAGAAGAACAGAACAAAAAAGTTTACCATCCAAGCATTTGAGCCAGGGAAAGGCCACATATTACAGTCACTGAGTAGATACTAGAGTCCATGATCAGAGCACCGATGGCACTTTGCAATGTCAATCCTATTTCCAGAGCATTTCCAAGTTGATCAAACATGCCATCCTCAGCAACTGGAGAACCGGTTTGTTGCTGTTCATGATTTTGTAAACCTCTATGTTTTTCTAATAGCCGAGCTGCCACAATTGTTATATTTGTCAACAAAAGTAGATAAAGAGGTCTGAAAGATATCACGCTCTCAAGAATATAGCTTCCCACCAAAGGAAATCCCATGTAGGAAAATACAACTAAAATGGCCATTGCTAGTGAACAGAGGATGCGAGTACTCTCTGTAGCAGCAATTGACGAACTAACATCCTGAAGAGTTATCAGTTTGTTAGCATGAGGCTGCCGCTGATCTCTATTAGACGTTGAAAGCTGAGGATTTTCAGCTATTGGTGTGAGTTGAGGTGGTTTTCTTGTCATATCGAAATCAAAAAATGATGCTCTGGAGGTTCCCGTGCTACTCTCACACTTGCGCATGTATGGATTAAGGTGTTCCTGGAGAGAGTCACCAGTTGGCAAAGGGCCACCACCTTTATTCTCACTCGTAATGGAATCTGCAAGCAGTAAATGGCGCTGTGACTTTGACATCCAAATCCTTTGAGAAGCATATAAGCCCTTTAACATTTGTATAGAAGATACTCAGAAACTGAACCAACCAATCTTTTCCATATTCTTTATAAGTTCATTAAGCATGTTTTATTTGTCCCATAATCATCAACGCATAGGAGAAAAGGGGCATTTTTTTTACAATATGTGCATGTGCATTTAAGAGTTATTAATCTAAGCAAAATGAGGGCCAATGACTCGTATTGGCTAATGAATTATATATTGTACATATTCATTCCCTTATAAGCATTCAGGTTCGTCAGTTTCTCAGTAAATTACTAGACAAAAGAAGAACAGCGGAAAAAACAAATTCTGCAAATGCAAATCAAACTGGACTCAATATAAAATTCCAACGTGTATCAAAAATTAACTAAACATATTTGTACATTAAACATCAATTTTCCCTAAAGTTAAATCGCAGGCAAAAGCAAATATCGCTTTTAAGCTGCGTTCAAAAACAAATAAATATAATACAAGTATTTAGCAATTGTCCACAATGTATCAGTCAGGAAACTAATTACTAATCAGACATCCAAAAGCATATACCAGAATTGGATAAATAGAAAAATAGTGCATACCCAAGGATTCTGAAGACGGTCGCGGGGTAGGCATATGGGTAATCGACGGTGGACATGAGGCGGTGTAGGAGTGGCCGCGTGGTTGAATGGATCCTGATTCAGGTTCCGATTCAGACGGAAGGTTTTTAGTTCGGCCGGTGATGAGAGCTAAACGGTCGGATCCCCTTTCCGCAATGCGACGACGTCTGTCTTTGGTGCTTCCCGCTGCGGGGGCGCCGCCGGTGCCGGTGCCGGTGCTCGCATCCATTTAGTTTCTTCAGGCGGAGGGAGGGAGAGACAGCTGTTAAAATGTAAATAATTAAAATAGAAATTAAAATGATAAAAAAATATAACGGAGAATAAAAGGAGACACTAAATTTCCAAGGGGAAAAAAAAGGGAAAAAAGACACGAATTTTCCTCTGTATTTGTGGAGGGGATGTGGGCGACACGGTCTCAATTTTGAAATTTTTAATTTTTTTAGACCTCACCCAAGGCAACTCCAATAGGTAGGCGTTTAATGGGTACCGAATGCCTTCATATACCACAGTCTCTCCATATATATTCTATCTCATCAATAATAAATATATATATATTTTTTTAATATATTTTATTAATAAAAGGTTAAAGTATTTACTTTAAATCTTAAAATTATTTAATCTTTATGACTTATTATTATTATTATAAAAAATAATAATAGACAATAATGTCTCTATTAGACATTTTCTAATAGTAAATCTCTGACCCCAAATAATGGTATCAGAGACCGTTTTAACATAGAAAATGTCGAGATAAACATAGAAGTACACGATGAAAATTTATATATTTATTTTACACAACATATTCCCTA
>JAOXNR010000028.1:16088910-16120364 GCA_028571225.1 Parsonsia alboflavescens
AAAAATAAAACAAGTTTCTAAATAAAATTCTATCTAATTAAGGAAATAAAATTATTAAACAATCTTGATCTTATTCTGTGCCTCTTCAACCTTCCTTGAACAACCTATCTCTTGAGAGAAGTCATTTCAATCGTTCTGACCGACGTAAAATGGTTGTTGGGAGCGGCTCTGGCTCTAGCTTGTCTACCAGCCCTGCGTCACGTGGGTAGGCCAAGGAAATTCCAGAAGGTGACTCCACGTACCCCTAATCCATCCACTCCTAACCTCTCACAATTGCCTTCAGCTAATAAGACTTGGGAGAACTTTTTGAGTGCTAATGATGATATACAGTTTGGTGATCATGGTATGCAAACTACAGTTGCATGCACCCTAGCTAAAAATGGATTACAACCATCTCCGGCACTAACATCCCTCCATCCTCTTCAAAGCATCCATTATTTAATGCATCGGCGGATCTTCCATCTTTTTCAGCTCATACCTCATCAAAAGCACCGCCAACATCTTCGCAACCAAATGCAGATAATATACTAAAAGAGCACCCAACAAAGGTCTCAAGAGTTATAGTGTTGATGTATAGGTATGACCATTTAAGGATAACTACTTTATCATGTTTTTCGTTTTATTCTTTATCATGCTATGATCTTGTTGATGGTCTCTTTTTCCTTTTATTCTTAAATGTTGAATTCAGAAACTAAAAGTGAATTAAATTAGATTAAAGGATAAAATCATCTTCAAATATAAGGTATGTATGGTTCTCATTCCATAATCTTTCTGTATTACCTTTTCTTTGATTTCAGATCAGCTACTTCATTTATTTATTTTTGAGAACACTTTCATATGCCAGAACTGCTGCTTTTATCATAAGATCTTCCTAATTAGTATACTATTTCAATAACAGATAAGATGGATCACAAATTATTCTTTTTCAATAGTTTCATAAGATGAATGTTTAATTTTATGTACCTTCGAAAACTTTTCTTTTCATATTAATGCTTATTTATAATAAGCCTTAAAATACATAACATATTATATCTTGTAATATTATTGCAATTGAAAATGTGAATCTTCAATAGGTGAAGATGGTTCGAAAACAAAAATCAACATGAATGCAGGAGATGTGTGGATTCTTCCACATGGCAAACGGGTTGCACTGAACAATAATTCTTTAGGAGTCCCAATCAAAGATGTCGAAAGACTTCTTGCGAGATATATTAGTCAGTTAGCGTCAGATTATTCTACACTTTAAATTTCTCATTCACGATGGGACTGTATACCTGCTATCAATAAGGGAAATTTGTATAAAGAAAAGATTCTGGTTAGTATTCTTTTAGTCATGTTTAATTTATATTTCTTTAACAAATCTTAACTCTTTACGGAATGTACATTAATATATGAAACTCGGCTTATTGGTTTTTTCTTTTACAAACCAAATTCACTATTAATCAAGAAAAAGCACATAATGCATCAACTTGGGAAACAATGGAAGGATGATAGAAGGGATTTTTTCAATCACTTCTATGATTTATCAAAGTTCAGAGAGGATAATATAAAGATTCCACCAGGAGGCTCAACAGAAGAGACATAGGCAACATATATTGACTATCGATTGAATCCCAAAATCAAGAACATAACATTCACTTAATTTAAACAATATAATTAACATAAACTTGTCTTTTGTGCATTAGTTTCTTTAATGATGTTCATCATTTCTGAAACATGAAATGAGCCAAAAAAATGCAACGAATAGAGCAAAGCAAACCATCTCGTATACGCATGGTTCGAAGCCTCTTGAACAAGCGAAAGACGAAGTTGTAAGATTCCATTCTCATTTCTAATTTAATTCAAATCATAATCCAGATGATTGCTTTGAGAATTATCCAACTACTTTCTTTTGTTGAATAGTAGACAAGTTGGGAAAAGAAGTGAGTAAAGGTGAAATGTATGAACTCTATCACAAAAAATTGGATAGATCATTTGTTAAAAAATAGGCAACTGTTATTTGTATAAGTAGAGATATTATAAGCACCTCTTAGCATTGGAAAAAGAGTGTTAATCCTACTTTGGCTTGTTTATTCATGCTTGGATTGACCATGATTTTCACTTTTGGTAACTTAAATATTTTTCTTGATTTGTAATGTGCTTTTGCAGGGATATAAGAAAGAACATGAAGCAATAGGATGCGTAAAAACTCTATCTAGAGATCACTCACTCGGTAGAGTCGTTGGACAGGAGCACTCTGGAGGAGTTCGAGGTGCAAGGATTGGGTTGACACCAACCCAAGTATTCGGTAGTTCAAGCAACTCTAGCGGAGTTTCTCTAACTCAGGAGGCTTTGATTGTGTCTGATATCATGCAACTAAAAGATAGGGTTAAAATCTTGGAAGAACAAAACAAGCACTTGGATGAAAAAACAAATAGTTTTGCGAACAAAATTCAAAATTGAACTTGGTTGTAAAATATCTCCTAGAACGACCTAACAGACTGATTCCATCGGAGTTAGCTAATATATTTAATGTGCAAATAAGTACCTAAGTTATTTTACAATTCACTCTTCAAATTTTATCCTTTTGAAAGCTTTGACCCTGATATATATATATTTTTTTTGACCTTTGTCATCCTTAAATAATTTACGGTTAAATATTTTGATTCTTTTGATCGAATTATTTAAAAAAAATACCTCATTTTGAAGTCAACTTAAGGATGATAAGGGCCAAAAAAATCTTCAAGGATGATAAAGGCCAAAAAAAAAAAAAAAACCTTTAAGGACCAAAGCATCCAAAATGTTAAAGTTTGAAGAATGAATTGTATAATAACTCATAAGTATATGTTATTAGAGTTTTTTGTAGTTGTTTTTGTTTCATTTGCTTTTGGTTATCTTCTCTTTTGTTTGGTACTGTTCTTTTTAACAAATAATTGTATTATTTTAGATTAGTTGATTTGGACATTTTTAATAATCCATGACATCATTTTTAGAGACCTAAATGTTAAGGATGTTATTTCCTTTTAGTTAATTCTTGGAAATTAAAAGAAGTTAGTCCCTCAATCCTTACTTCAGTATTTATTAGTTTAAGACTTATTGTTGGTGTTTGTTATTCAAGTAGTTCTCTAAAGTCTTCTCTTCTCATTAGGTGGCATTAACCTAAATGTACTAATATACTCATTGGTAAGTTCATAATCCATTAATAGAACAGAGGTCCAGAAAATGAAGTGAATTGACTTTTGATAGTAAGTGTTCTTACTGGTTTTTGAATTGCATTGCTTGTTTCCATGTGTTGTACCTTTTCTTTTCTCAATATAACTTTTCCTTCACACTTTGTACTGTAATTTGATTGATTTGGATGTCATGTGAATGATTAGCACATTTGTTTAATTAGTCTTATAATGCCTATTTTTGTTTAGAATTTGGTGTTGCTTCTAAAAGGTCATCTGAAATCTATACACAGTCTTTCAGGCAGACAATGCATCTTATCCCATGGGATTTAGGCCTTCCTCATCTGCAATTCATGATCCAATTATAAATCAAGACGCAAGAGAGAGTCCTGATTGAAGTTCAAATGACTGTAATAAGAAGAATGCGTTCTTAATATTTTAGTTCTTTATTTTTTGGAGCACTTATTAGTAGTAACTCTTAATTTTAAAAAAGTTTTATATTCTATTATATATTTCTGTTTAATGTTCGGACAATTTATTTTAAGGTTCATTTATTAATCCTTAAGTAATTGAGAAATTGTTTACTAATTTATTTTCGGGAGAACATTTTAGTGGCAGACAAATAACATGACTAAAATATGAATAAAATAAAAAATAATAGAGAGGTGCATATTAAACTGTCATGAAATTTTTTTTAAAAAAAAAAATTTAAAAGAACTTTTGCAATGATTCCAAAACTGCTAAAAAAAATTAGATGGATAAAAGGATGCAAAAAAAAATTATGTGGGTCGCCCTAACTATCAGGAAATTATTATTTAATTTTTAAAAAGGAATTTTTGACAATTTGTAACTACCAGAGAAATTTGTGAAATAAAATATTAATTAATAACAGTGGCAACTGATTTTTGCCAAAAAGGGAACAAACAACTGGTAGAAAATTTTTGTGAGATTTTTAAGGAATAATGGTGGCGGTTGATGATTGCCAGAAACTGAACGAACAACTGCTAGGGGAAAAAAATTGGAGATTTTCTGGCAATTAACAACCGTCACACAAAAAAAAAAAAAAAAAGAAAAAAGAAAAAAACTGCCAAAAAATTTTTTGACTGAGTTTCCAGCAGTTGAATTGAACTGCTAGAAAGGGGCCGTTAGACACTCCACTTACAATTACAATTCAAATCGCGGGAATTGGAATTTTCTGGCAGTCTAAATCACTCAAAAAACTCATTTTTGACTGTTACGAAATAACTTATTTTCTGTAGTTACTCTTATTTGACATTTATAAAAAAAAATTATTAACTTGTTTTGATAAGGGAAAATTTGCACTATTTTATATTAAAACTTGACAAATAAAATAACCAATTAATAAAATTTTATTCATAATATTTAAAAATGATGAATACTCTAGTTACCAGACACAGTTGAATAAAATAGATATGACAAAATATAATAATAATAATTTTTACTTTGTTATTTTAGCAGTGTGTGGGATAAACTCTCGTAAGCATCTTGACTATTCTACTAATACCTGTAACTCATCAAGATTAGAGTACGTAGAAAGATCGAATCGAATTCACGATCTGCGGACTTCAACTTTGAACCACTCCACCATACCTTTGAGTGCATAATAATTTTTCCTTGTATTTGTTTTTTAGGTAGAAATTACAAGTACACATATATATATATATATATTTATATATATATACACACACTAAAGGTATAAGAAGTTACTAAAACTATACCTGTATAGGGTTCGGGATATTCTGCTTCATCTTCTACTTTATTTTTTATACCATTAAAAAATGTCTTATTTTCCATTTTGAACCATCCGAAAATAAATATATAATTTCCCAAATTAATTAGTTAACATGTTTTCAAGAAAATTGACATTACAATTTAAAAATGAATTAAATCAAACTATTTTTTTGAAATGTGTACAACTCAAAATGAGACATTTAATTCTGGATAGAGAGAATATATGTTACTCAATACGGACTAAGTACTCCAAGGGTTTACTATCCTTTTAAAATTTTATTAATAAAATATATCGATAAAAAATGTATGTATATATTTGTTATTAGTGATATAGAAAATACTATTCCCTCCCTCACTATTTGTAAATTACTAACTGTCATTTTAAAAAAATTAAGATAATTTATATTTTAATCAAATTAACAACAATATATAAGGAAAAGAAAAAAATAAATGTAATATAGTTAAAAAATCAGTAAAATACATGATAAACTAATAACAATGACTTATATTTAGTAATAAGAAAAGTTAGCTCAAATGACTTATATTTAGTGGCAGATAGTGTATAAAATATGAGGTAGAAAATTTGAAATCCTTATACTTCCCCGTCACTAAATGTAAATCATCAGCCATCGTTTTGCAAAAATTAGGGTAACTTTTTTTCTCCTCAAATGTCCTCTAATCATCCTTTTTAAAAATATATATATAAACACCATTTCAATATATCCTCAGGAAGATAATATAAGAAAAACATCTTCAAATACCTAATTAATTTACAATAATAACTTATAATTAATTACAAGAAAAATTAGTTGGAACAACTTATATTTATTGACAAAGGGAGTATAATACTACAACATTATTATTAAAATTTTTGAAGTTTGAAAAGAAATGTTAAAATATTTTAGCAACAACATTTGGAGCAGGAGGTTTTAGGTACGAGACATATAAGAAAAACCTCTTCAAATACCTAATTAATTAACAATAATAACTTATAATTCATTATAAGAAAAATTAGTTGGAACAACTTATATTTATTGACGAAGGGAGTATAATACTACAATATTATTATTAAAATTTTTGAAGTTTGAAAAGAAATGTTAAAATATTTTAGCAACAACACTTGTGAGCAGGAGGTTTCAAGTACGAGACATGTCGAGGGTAGGTGGAATGACACTACTAATCCTCGATAAGAGGAGTGTAGGGAGGGATGGGTGTAAAAATGAAAAAAAAACTATTAAAACATATATAAATATATATATATATATATATATATATATATATGTATTTATATTTTTATATAGAAAGAGTAATTAGATGTTTAAGGATCTAACCTTTGATCTGTTTTACCTTTTGGTCCTTAATCTATTTTTTTGGTCATATTGGTTCTCAAACAAATTGCTATATGACAACTTGATCTTTTGAATCTTATTTTAAAAAAAAATCAAAAAGTTCAGTCAGCAACCTTTCGCCCAAATTAATTGAGCAAATTTAATACTACAGTATTCAATTTGTCAAAAACGAATATAAACTGAAATTTTGAGAAGCTAAATTCATGTTTCTGACATAGCTAAATCCATTTATTGTTGAGTCAAAAGGTTAAAATTTAACTCAATAGAATTTTATTAATATCTGTTTTTAACTAATTGAACAACATAGTATTGAATTTGCCCTATTAATTTTCTTCAAGTGGTTATTAACATGATATTTTTAAAAAACATATGATTAGAAGAATCAAGTTATCCAATGATAATTTGTTTGAAAATCAATACAATCAAAAAAATTTAATAATGAAAATGTAAAATTGATAAAAGATTAGATTCTTAAATATATAATTATTTTATATATTTTAGTAGCACCAAACTTCAAAGCACAAAATTCAATGGAGAATGATGCGAAGAAAATTACTCTTAAAGGGCAAAGTTCACGTGAGCATCACACGTGTGGTGGCCCCACGAGTTCCTTCTGTTCTCAACTTGAAGGGAACATGCGGGCCGTCGATGACCAACATAGGAAAAAGAATCTGGAGTTTGAGCCGTTTGATATCATAGTAATGAGGGAAGAAAGGACGGACACGTGTCATAGAAGAAGAAATAATGAAAACCTGAGTCATCACAAAACGACAAAGAAAAGGACTGTACCTAAAAGTGAATAAAAGGCCAAACAGTGGGTTCCGAGGGATGATGATGATGACGCGCATAAATCAGAACACCACAAATAATTTTTCTTTTCCTTTTTTTTTTCTTTCTAATTATTCCAGATTTAAATCATCAACGGGAGTTAATCCTACGTGGCAGTTGAGATTGACATGCAAATCGCTAAGGAAAATCCTCATTTTAAATCTTCCTTCTTAATTTGTATCTTTTTTTAAGTCTCCAATCTTTTTCATTTTAACCAATTAAATCCACACATATATATATATATATTTTATATAACTTTTAACAGATTTGTTAATGCGCGCTTTGAAGGGTATCTTAATGCGTGCTCCAATCGTTATCGTAACGGAATTCTTGCTCCACTTGGTTAGCTGCATGAGCACTGTAGCAAGAATTCCATTACGGTAACGGTTGGAGCGCACATTAAGGGGAGCTCCGGAGCGTGCCTTAACAAAAACATAACTTTTAAAACCCATAATATATACATATATATATATATATATTTAAAAATATAAATTTTCGATCTTTTATAAATGGCTAACAAATTCTTTCTTGCTTGAAATTTTAATTTTCAGTCGAGATCAACCATCAAATTTTATTTTTGATTAACTAAATTAGGGACAATGAATTCATTTTTATTGTTCCAACAGGGGGGAGGGGAATAATTGGGGAAGATGATTAAAGAGGATAAAATGGAGCTTCAAACAATTTCAAATTGGTAGTGAGAAATGCACCAAAGATAAAAGAGTGTCTTTTGGTTGGTGAATGTGGCTCTTTGGCTGCAGCAACTCTTTTGTTGGTTTCATGATGTCTTCAAAGTTGGTAATGCCCATAAGCCATGCAGTCTTGACCTTCAATGTGCTACTCATCCATCAGATTGAAAGATTTCATATGAAAATGTTTGAAGCTCCATTTTATCTTAAAGATCCTTGCTGGATTAGTTAGGTTAAAATAATTCAAATACTAGTTTAAAAGTCAAAATTTGACCTTCGATTCTAAACTTCTTAACTAATAATTGTCTACCATAAGAGGCTAGGTTACCATTTCTTTTAATTGTTCCTCTTTTTTTTTTCTTTTTTTTTTTTTTGTACATAGATGAAAATCAATTCGCAACAGTAAATGTCCAAGTGCTGCATGTTCTTAGGCCTCACGGTTGCAATTGCAAAGCCAGCATATGTCAGGAATTTCAGACGTAGCTTATCTATATATTATAGCACTAATGGGAAAAGAACTCAGTTAATGGGTCAGTACTCAGTTGATCCGGGTTTTACCCGAATTCGAACTCATATTATATTTGACCTAATTATCCATGTCACCCAACATCATCCATTTAGAGTCTGTTGTTCCCTTGAACTAGAACCCGCAACTTGAGCAAGATGTTTAACAAACATTAACTCATTCACAAATATACCATCCAATAGCCTATATGTTTAATAAGGATTATTTTAATTAGTTGAGTTGGTACCCTGTCACAAAGTAATGGATATACTTACCATTTAATTTTTAAATATAAGTCCATGCAAATATATATATAATTATATGCGCTTTTGGGAAAAAGTTTATAAGAAAAGAAGTTTATATTTAAAGACACATATAATATTTTTACTCCTTCTGTTTAATATTGAATGTTCTACTTTAATTAGCATGTATTTTATTTAAAAAGTTTTATTTAGCTAATTTTAATATTATAATGTCACTTTTTTTAATAAAAGTTTAACTAAATTAGGAAATGAGATCTTAAATTTTGGATAATTCAAAATGAAAAATAAGATATTCAATTTCAGACGAGAGAGTATAATTTCAAGAAGTAATGTAATAAAGCTTAGCCATGTGGATTTGCTAGAGCATCATGAAAATTGTTATGCCTTTATGGTTATAGTACTTGTAGTCAAATTCATTGTTTATAACTAATCAATGTATGTTACCGTAAAATCAACTTGATCTTTAATTCACGATAAAATTTATTTATAGGTTCATGAATTCAAAACATGAACTAATTTTTTTATTAAAATATAATTCAAACTCTACCTTCTTCTTGACTTTGATACCAATTATATATCATGCTTTGAAATTGCAAACTTTAATCCACTCGTCATTCTAAAATAAATATCTGAAGTTGATAAGGATATTTAGATTTATATTTGTCAATAAATATCATAACCATACATTTTTTTTTATAGGAGATTGTGGGGTATTACAATCTCCATCTATGTTTTTTTAACAAACAAATTATGTTAAAAATTATTTTACACCTAAAGGACAAAGATTAAATCATTGACGACAAAATTTTGATAATTTCTCAGTAACCTTTATTTAATTTTTTCTTCTGGTTGATTTGGATAGATCTAATTATTTCCATGATATATTGTTCATTTTTGTAAATTTTTCTATTTTATATTTGATTAGTTTGATTATTATTTTTCTAACAAGCCTTTCACTATTACAATAACTAAGAGTCATTCCAAGGGAATCAGCGGCCACGAATGTGGACATCGGGGGCAAAATTGTCAAAAGAAAGGTCATCCTAGGAACTGAGTATATTCCCACCCACAAAAATTATTTACCACATATATGGCCGACCGAAGAAGAAGGGGAGATAAATTAAACACTTTCTACTGTGGCTTTTCTTACAATAGTGCCGGCAGATAGTTTAATATTTGCTTCAATTCGTTGTCCCTTCGGAATACCATTAATGAGTGGTAAATTATAGATTTTATGTTTGAATCTCATCGATATCAAATAGCATCAAATTGTAATTAATGTTATGTGAAAATAGAATCAAAAGATCCCTTTGAAAATAGCTCAAGAACAAAGGTTTCAAGGATCCAACTCAAGAGGGTGTTGATGAGATTCAAATTCGAAATCTATGATCTACACACTCATCATTTCATTCTCTGTAATGTTTCCAAAGGGACAAATAATAATTTTTATTATTAACGGGAAAAGTTTTTTTTCGTGTAAATCTGATCTAGACTTGATCAACTCCTTTACCGATGAACTGTGAGAATGATGGGTGGGTAAAACATAATTAGTGATTAAATATTGTTTTGACAATAGACATAATGAAAAGTAAGTAATTGTTGTATTCAATGTGATAAAAAAAAATGAAAAAAAAAACATGGAATAAATATGTAATTGAGCAATCAAAGCATGAAAGGGGATAGAAAAAGATGTGCAATGTCAGAGGTATGGAATTATTTGGGAAGAAAACAATTACTAATAAACAAATTAAATAATTCTGATCTTTATACTCTCTATCTCCACCTTAGTGGCAATGGCATGATTACTCCTAAGACAATTAGAAAGTATGATTCTTTTTTTTTTTCAAAAGGCTTGATTTGGTCAAAGAACACCGGCCAAAGTATGTTGTGTCGATTTTTTTTTCTTCTAAAAAATAAAAAATAAAATTCCATTTTTTTCAATAAGAATGTTGTGTCGATTTTTTTTTCTTCTAAAAATATTGAAAGATGAAGAAGAAAGTTCAAACGTGTTTGTTTTTTATTTGAATTTATGTGATTTTGAGTTGGTTGAACACCTCTATTCATAGGATTGTACGCTACCATTTAGATAAAATACATAACTCTTTATGCAATGGTTAATTAATCATAAGTCAAAAAAGTTACAAAAGATAACTATTTTCAATTGACATGTCTTTATTGAAAAGTTATTAATATTATAAAAAATAATAAAAATTATGTTTGTTTAATATGAAAATTATAATCATTGAATATAAAAGATTATGTTTATTAGATTTTTTTTGTTCATTAATATTGAAAAAATAGGTGACTGCATGATATTGATGTATTTCAAATTTCTTGATTCGAGGTATCAACTTTAAATATAGATAATAGAATGTTTTTATTTTAATATATTATCTATTAATAATTACTAATTTATTATCCATTTTTTTAAAAAGATACGTGTAAGTTTTTAATATCCATTTGAGGTATCGATGGTTGGTAACTTTTATTTAGTGAGATAGGAAGTATCTATTATTCATATTGCAACTCCAATATTATTTCAGATAATATTAGTGGAAATAATTATTTATCATGGGTGCTAGATACCGAAATTCATCTAGATGCAAATGGCCTTGGAGAAACTCTCAAGGAAATAATGCCACAAACCAAGAAAAGGCCAAGGCAATGATTTTTCTTCGTCACCATCTTGATGAGGGGTTGAAAATTGAATATTTAATAGTGAAAGATCCCTTCATATTGTGGACAGATCTAAAAGAAAGATATGACCACCAAAAAATGGTTATACTTCCAAAAGCTCTTTATGATTCGATGCACTTGCCTATGCAAGAGTTTAAGTTTGTCGGTGAGTATAATTCAGCAATTTTTAGAATTTGTTGCCAATTGAAATTATGTGGAGAGAATGTGTCTGATTATGATTTGCTTGAAAAAACATTCTCAACTTTTCACGTATCAAATGTACTCTTACAATAACAATATCATGAAAGGGGTTTTAAAAAATATTCATAACTGATTTCTTATCTTATTGTTGCTAAACAAATTAATGAGTTTTTATTAAAAAATCATGAGATCTGTAAAACTAGTGCTGCTCCATTTCCTAAAGAAAATGTGACGACCATGCAACCTAAGCGAGGCCTCAGTTGTGTATATGGTAGAAATAATTTCAATAATCGTGGTGGTCATATAAAGAAGTCAACCCACCGGAAGGTGGAGAATTATGATGAGAATGATGGAGACAAAAAAAATAAGAAAGGGGAAAATAAATGTTATCGATGTGGCATGAAAGGCCATTGGTATCATATTTGTCGTATTCCAAAACATCTTACTGATCTCTATCAAGAATTATTGAAGAATAAAGAGAAAAAGATATAGACTAATTTTGTTAGCAATGATGTAGTTGACAATAGTCTCCGTGGCACTAATTTTACTGATTTTACCTCATTAGATGTCGTTGATTTCTTTGTCAATCACCCTAAAGGTGATATTCATCAAATGTATAATGATGGGAATGTCCAAGAATAACTTATTAGTCATTTCATGTGATAAATTTGGTAACCACTTTGATGTAATAAATTTCCTTTTCAATGTTTATCTTAAATAAAATTTCACTGTTAAATATTTACATTTTGAGTGTTATGTTTGATTAAAATATTTTAATGTTATACTTTATTAAAATATTTTCTAATTTATAATTTATTTATTTTATGAAGAATATGGATGTTTCAATGATCAATGGCAAAGAGTTAGCTTGACAAATAGTGCAACAACAAGTATATTTTTCTTATTTGGTAATGAAAGAAAATCATATTAGTACTATATCAAGTAGTACCAAAATAATTGAAGGCTCCGGAAAAGCAACTATAATTTTGCTCGGAGGAACAAAATTTTGAATTGATGATGCATTATTCTCTTCAAAGTCTCAAAGGAATTTATTGAGTTTTAAAGATATTCGTCAAAATGGATATCATATTGAGACTACATGTGAAGGCAATATTGAATACTTGTATATTACAAGTATTATTTTTGGAAGTAAAGTTGTGTTAGAAAAGTTGTCTTCTTATTCCTCAGGATTATACTACACAAATATCAATATAGTTGAAACATAGATCATGATGTATTTGTTTCTTGACATAACCGGTTAGGCCATCCTACTTCTATAATGATGCGAATTCTTGAGAATTCATGTGGACATTCTTTAAAATGTAAAAGAATATCTAAATCTAATGAATTCTCATGTGATACTTGTTCTCAAGGAAATTTGATTATTAGGCTATCGCCTTTAAAAATTAAAACTAAATCTCCTACATTTTCATAAAGCATACATGGTGATATTTGTGGATCTATTCATCCACCTTGTGGACCATTTCGATATTTTATGGTTTTGATTGATGCATCAATGAGATGGTCACATGTATGCCTGTTATCAACTAGCAACTTGGCGTTTGTGATATTGTTAGCGGAACTAATTCGATTGCTTGCCAATTTTCCTAATTATCCCATAAAGAAAATTTATCTTGATAATGCTAGTGAATTTTCTTCAAGAGCTTTTAATGATTATTGTATATCTATTGAGATAAGTGTTGAACTGTACCTTATATTCATACACAAAATGGTTTAGCAGAATCGTTAATAAAACACTTGCAATTAATTGCTAGACCATTACTTATGGGAACAAGATCTCAACTTCTACTTGGCGACATGCTATTTTGCATGCAACATTAATTCACATAAGGCCAACAAATTATCATGAATACTCCTCATTACAATTGGTTCATTTTCAGGAACTAAATATTTGCCATTTAAGAATTTTTGGAAGTGTGGTTTATGTTCCTATTAATTCACCACAATGCACTAAAATGGGTTCACAAAGGAAGTTGGATATATATGCTGGATATAAATCTCCATCTATAATTAAATATCTCGAGCCATAGATTGGAGATTTATTTATAGCTCGTTTTGCTAATTGTTATTTTGATAAATCAGCTTTCCCAACATTAAGGGGAGAAAAAATAAAGCCGAATAAAAAAATTAGTGGGAATAAATTATCATTGAATCATTTTGATCCTCACACAAAAGAATGTGAGTTAGAAGTTCAAAAGATAATTCATTTACAAACTTTAGCAAATCAATTGCCAAATGCTTTTACCCAAAACAAGTTACTAAATCTCATGTACCAACTATAAATGCTCCTGCTATAATTTATGTTCTTGAAGGACAAGTGGTCACTGCTAATGAGTCTGAAGTACATTTGAAGCGTGGTAGATCAATGGGTTCAAGGATAAAATACCTTGTAAAAAAGAAGAAGCAACTAATCAAGATAGTCAAAACGAGGAATTAAAAACTCTTGAAAAGTTCTTAGACATGATTTATGATTTAGAAGAAATTCAGGTACTTAAAAATAATAAAAAATAATGAGATCTCAATAAATTATATCTTGACTAGAGACAAGTGGAATCAAAATGAGATAAATGTCAACAATATTTTTGCATATGCAGTGGCAAAAACCATTGAGGACAATGATGATTATCTTGAACCTAAATCTATCAATGAATATAAAATGAGAATGATTGGTCAAAATGGAAAGAGGTAATTCAAGCCGAACTGAATTCACTGGCTAAATGAAAGTTTTTGGACTAATGATATGCACACCTAAAGATATGCAACCTGTAGGTTATAAATGGATTTTTGTGCACAAGAAAAATGTGAAAAATGAAATTGTGCTATATAACGCACATCTTTTTGCACAAGGGTTTACACAAAACCCTGGTGTTGATAATGACGAGATGTATTATCAATTGGTGTATACAACAACTTTTCGATATTTATTAAATCTGGCATCAAGTGAAAAAAACTTGAAATGCCTCTCATGGATGTTGTTACAGCATATTTATATGGCTCACTTGATAATGACATTTATATGAAATTTCCCGAAGGATTTAAATTGCTAGAAGGGCATGGTCATGGCTCTTGAAGTCTTTATTCAATAAAATTGTGTAGATCTCTTTATGGTCTCAAACGGTGGGATGCATATAGTACAATCGTCTTAGCGAATATTTATTGAAAAAAGGTTAATCAAAATGATCTTATATGCCCATGCATTTTTATAAAGAAATATACTTTTGGGTTTGTCATAATTACTGTATATGTTGATAATTGAATCTTATCGGAACTCATGAAAAACTCCCAAAAAGCTGTCGATTTTTTGAAGAAAGAGTTAGAAATGAAAGATCTTGGAAAGACAAAATTTTGTCTTGGTTTGCAAATTGATTATTTTGATAATGGCATCTTTTTGCATCAGTCGTCGTACACAAAAAAGGTGCTCAAAAGGTTTTATATGGATAAAGCACATAGATTGAGCACATCTATGGTTGTAGGATCTCTTGATGCGAATAAAGATCCTTTTCGCCCTCTTGAAAACGATGAAGAACTTCTTGGTCCAGAAATATCATACCTTGGTGCTATTGGGGCATTAATGTACCTTCCTACTCATACACGTTTTGATATATCATTTTCTGTGATTCTATTAGCAAGATACAATTCTTCACCTACACAAAGACATTGGAATGGTATTAAACATATATTTCGTTACCTTCAAAGGACGACAAATATAGGTCTTTATTATAATAAATTACTCAAGTATGATCTTATTGGCTATGCAGATACTAGATATTTGTCAGATCCACATAATGCAAAGTCACAAACAAGTTATGTGTTCACATGCAGCGATACAACTATTTCTTGGTGATCAAATGAAACAAATCATAATTGCTACATCTTCTAATCAAGCTGAGATATTACATTCATGAAGCAAGTCAGGAATGTTTTTGGTTAAGATCTGTAACCCAACATATTTGAGGAACATGTGACTTACAATTGGATAAAGGTGCTCCTACTACTTTATTTGAGAATAATACTGCATGTATTGCTCAATTGAATTATACATCAAAGGCAATAGAACAAAACATACCTCCCAAAATTCTTTTTCACTCATGATCTTTAAAAAAATGGTGAGATTAGTATTGATCAAATTTGCTCGAGTGACAATTTAGCAAATTTGTTCACAAAATCATTACCGACTTCAACATTTGAAAAATTAGTCCACAAGAAAGGAATGCTCCGACTAAAAGATCTCAAATAACTTACTTAATAATGAGAGTTATTATTTTACACTGTACTCTTTTTCCCTTAAATCAAGATTTTTTTTCCTTTGAGTTTTTCTTGATTAGGTTTTTAATGAGGAAGTGCATTATTATTAAAAAAATGTACTCTTTTTCATTCATTAGATTTTTATCTTACAAGTTTTTCGTAGTAAGGTTTTAATGAGGCATTATTTCTTAAAAATAGATATTCAAGGGGGAGTGTTATAAAATATAAAATAACTTGAATATCTATCTACCCCATTATTTTGTTTTGTTTCATATAATTCCCATTTTTTCCATTATTTCATGTAACTTCCCTATTCTTTACTATGCAACCCTTTTCTACCACTACCTTACGTAACTTATGTGACCTACAAGTGATGTTATAAGGATTGCTGATCCTAAAGCCTATAAATAGAGGTTTAGGTTAAAGAAGAAGGTGAATGAAAAAGTGGTTTAAGAGAAATTTTTATTTTTGTATTCTCTACTTTTATATTCTCTATTCTTTACATTTTTTTTATTTTAATTTGTTAGCTTTTCTTTTTTCTTTTTTTTTAATCATTCCATAACAATCCCTCTATTTTACCATATTATTTTAGGCAATTACTTCATGTGATATAAAAGTTTTTGATTTTTTTTAAACAATCTTTACCAAGAATTTAAAATAGTGTTAAATTTTTTTAATAAGAGGTTTAAAAGGAAAGATTTATGGGTGTGATGAGTATATAATATAAATATAAATATATATATATTCATGTAATCATGATAATCGTCATGTTAGAACGTTTGAAATTTTGATATATAGTTTTTTTCCCAATATTCTACTACACTTTTGTACTTTTGTGTAATACTTTTTAGTACATCAATGAAAAACTTACATATATTCTAAAAGATCGAATACCTTTAAGGTTTTATTTATATATTTAAGATTTAGTTAAGATTTTCATTAATATACTTAGAGGATGTTACACAAAATGTGAATCCTTTTTTCCCCCCTTCAAGTTTACCTCTTCAAAATATTAATAATAAAACGTTTATCATAAAGTCCTTTTCCTTTTCCTTTTTTTTACCCCCCATCGTCGAGAAAACCAATCGAAACTATTTGGCTTGTGAAAGGTACTATGAGCAGACGTGACCGTTTGACTTTTTAGACCACCGAAATAAGGGGTACTATATGCATATTCTTTTGGAATAGAGTCATCGTGACTTAGTTTGGTTTTTTAATTGGTAAATCATACTTTTGATGTTTAAAATTAAATATGTATTTTTAAGTAGCATATAAAAATTAAATAATTTGATAATATAAATAAGTTACATGATATTTTCATCATTAATTTAATTGTGTATTCATTTGGTGAATACAGTCATGTATTCACATAAATTTAATTTTGTATTGCTCAAAAAAATATGTGTGAATACAATTTACATTGAGAGTCTTCTAAGTATACTTTTTCACTTGATATTTTTTATTATATTAATAAAAATTTTATATGTGTCTTTTAATTATTTTTTAAATATATTTTATTGATAGAAATTTTAAGAAGTAATTAAATTTTAAGAATATTTGAACTTTTAAAATATGTATATTTTTTATTGATATATTAGAAGATTTGAAATTCACAATTTATAATATTTATATATCTCTCAGAAAATATATTTATATATGTGGAGCCCTTAAATGGAATTCTGGTCTTACCGAATCGGGTAGACCCGCTTTAGGACGAGAACTATCATCATTGTACCTCTGCTTGTAGAATCTAATAAAAAGATCCACTTATGAATAATGTTGTAAGAAAAGGAGACAAGAAAATAACTAAAGCATTTTCTTCGATGTTTCTCCATTTTTTTTTTTTTAATAAAATATGCACGAAATTCAAAAAGAAAAAAAAAAATAGAAAGGGACTATTATGAAAAAGCTTTGTGGAAAAAGAAAAATAAACTCAGACAAATAGAAAATATATATAAATATATTTCGGACATAGAAAACAAGGAAAAGTCAGACAGCTCTCATTGCAATTCAATTAAAAATTACGGTGATCTGTCAGAGTGGACCCCCACAATAAGCGAGGTGGAGCCGGTTTCATATTTGTCGTTTTCTGATGAGTCATCCCTTCTAAAGTGAAAGCAGAAAAAAGGACTCCTTTTCAAAACTTGACAAGTGCTATTATTTGTAGTACTACTAGTGTATATATATCGGTATATATACATCAAAATTATTATGAAACGTAATTACTAGAATGTAATTGGAACGCAATCATCAAAATGATGTGATTTTGACATTAAAATAAGTGAATTTGAAGAATATAAGCACTTATTTTATTGTCAAAACTATATCATTTTGATAGTTGCGCTCTACCAATTGCGTTTCATAACTTCTAATATATACACATCATACTCACAAAAGCATGAAAATCCTACCTTTATTTTCAAACACTATAAATAGTTTTAGAATGGAATTTTTTCTTAGAATAAAATTTTCTATACCAAATTTTATTAGGTGACCTAATAATTTTCATATTTAAGTTCTTAATTAATTTGGTTTCGTAAAGTAAATGAGATATCCCTATTGATTCTCGAGATAAGGGCAATAGAAAGATTAAGGATGAATGTGAAAAAAAAAATGATTTGACTTCAAATTAAATTTTAAATTCTTAATTTATCTATAACATAATTTATAGTAATATATTATATAAAGAGAGATAAATAATATATCCTCCATCCAAAATTGAATGTTCTGTTTTAACTTATACAAATTTTAAAAAAATGTGTTGATTTAGGTCATGTTACACTTAACCATATAAATTTCTTAAAAATTATTTAACTAATTTAAGAAATGAGATATTCATTTTTTGATAACTTAAAATAGAAATATGGATATTTAATTATGGATGGAGTACCTGAAAATCTAAAGCAAGCGTGTGTATGTATATTAATAATACTTTCTTTATAAAAAAAATGAGGGAAAAAATAAAACATACCAAAATTCCTAGTACTGCCCCTACACGTGTACAGGGTTCACAAACCCGTATTCTTACAAAGGGTGGAAATTGGTCCTCTATTTAGTTAGTTTATAATTTAAAAAATTATATGAGAGCCAATAGTATGACGCCAACAGGAACAACATGGCACAGCCATGTTCATCGTTACGCTCGAGGACCCCTCCATTATAGCATACAATATATACAAATGCACATACATTTTCCAAACGGCATATATAATACCTTAACATACATGCGTACATATATATATATTATATATATATATATATTATAATGAGAGGAGAGTATATAATTTTTGTAACAAGTTTATTTCAAATAGTTAATTATGTGTACATAGATGTGGAATAATTCAAATTTACTATATTTATACTTTTAAATTTTTTAAAAAATAATTATTCTACTTTTCTTATATTCTCTCCGTCCTGAAATGAATATTTCATATTTCATTTCGGGTTATTCAAAATTGAATATTTTATTTTTCAAACTAGTTAAAAATTTATTAAGAAAATTGACAATGTAATTGATCAATGAACTGATGTCAAATTTTTATTAAAATATGTACAGATCAAATTGAGACATTCAATTTCGAACAAAAAGATTATTTTAAATTGTTAGTAGTTATCATTTTATATGGTTTATAAAATAAAAATATGTATGTTATGTGTAGAATATTATTTATATCTCTTATTTATAATTATTTACAATTGAGAAAAAACAATATTATATAAAAATAAAAATAAAAAACATAAGAATCATACATTAAAATTACAAAAAATTCTTATATATATTGTAGATAAAAGAAAATTCACGACTGATGAATTGGAGTATAATACAAAAAGATACAAAGTATTTTGCAACAAAAGTAATATATATATGTATATAAATATATATATATTTATACGGTTTTATTAAGGTGCATTCCGGATGCGCACTCCAACCGTTACCGTAACGAAATTGTTGCTTCGGCGCTCATGTAACTAAACAAACGGAGCAATAATTTCATTACGGTAACGGTTGGAGGGCGCATTAAGGTGCGCTCCAAAGCGCTCTTTAACAAATCCGTATTAATATATATATTTTGAGGAATCACCGTGTGAATTACGGAGCACATACTAATAAATGCTTCAATTAATTTTTTAACTTTCAAAATTAATGGTTAGTTGTTAAGAAAAAATAAATATTTCTATAAAAAATTATTTTTTTTATTTTTTCAAATATATTTTATAAATTAAATTCTAAAATGATAAATTAAACCCTATGGATACTTGATTATATTTTAATTAATTATTTTAAAAAAATAAAATAATTGATCATTAAAAACTTAATTGGAGCATTAGTTAGTATGTGCTTTGTTGCACACACTAACATTTATATAAATATATATATATTTATATATTGCTGGACATTTTCTGCAACAGAAGTAATATAAATACAATATTTTTCGTCTTTAAACAGGAAATTCCCATGTTGTACTTAAAAAAAAAAAAAAAGGGAAAAAGAAAAGAAAAATTAGGAAAAGGAGAAAGACAGAGGAGTAAGTGAGAAGCTCCGCTCACTACTGCTCTGATTTTGATGCATGAAAGGGAGAGGAGAGAGAGAGGGAGCAGTACTGAGCAAGTTTTCACACACAACACAGAGTAGAGAGAGAAAGGGCGAGAAGGGAATGGGGCTTTGAAGAAGCAGTATATAAATTTTACACAAGCATTTGGTGCTTTGTTATCTCCTCTTTTGAGGCCTTTTCCTTCTCTTCCCTGGGAAGTTTCTAGAGGAGAAAGGGGGAAAAATTAATTGAAAACTGAAGAGAAATCAGGTGGGCTTTTGCTTCTCTCTGCAAGATTCTATTTTGTTTGTAATCTTTATTCGTATTGCTTTTTCTTTTTTTTTTTTTTTGCCTCCACTGGAACACATTTAGATGGAATTTGTATTTATGTGTTTTGGGAAAAACTAAACAGATGCACTTTTGAAGTTGTATTCTTGAATTTATGGAGTGGTAAGAGGCTAAGGTCATTTTTCCTAAATCCTATGGATGGATTTTTTCATCTGGGTTCTCTTCTATGAAATTTGTGGCTTCAGTGAAGCTTTTACACTGTAAATGTGCTTGTGCGGTGTACTTGGTGTGTATGCTAAATGTGCATTACCATTTGTTTATCAAGAAATCAAGAATCTTTTGTACTTGAGTTTGGGGATTTTGTTTAGGAAATACTATGCAAGCTATAATGTGCATAATCTCTTCGAAACTTGTTTATTGATCTGTATGATTAGTTTAATTCACCACTTTTTTTTCCCCTCGATTGCTAATGATTTAATTTGGATATTATGTCAAATCATTTGCCCTCATCTTCAATCCCACCTTTTAATGATAAAATCAGTCATTTTGGCTATGCCGCAAGATTGCTGCTTTGATGTAATGAGGGTATCAGACTTCCAGTAAAATATCGTATTTCTTTTCTTATCCAGTTCCTTTTTTTTAATCCCTTGTTTCTTCTCAATGGTAGCTTGAAGATTGCTGTCCTTTAAGATCATTTTTTTTTTTTGCGTGGGTGGGGGGATGATTTTTCAGTACATTCATGGAAAAATATTGAGTGTCTTGTTCTGTTCTCTATGTCTATTTTTATTGGGATATGACTTCTGATCCCGGACTGTCTTAGTAGAATTTTTTAATCATCTAGTTTAAATGTAGCTCAAGGGTCTCGATTCTTGCTGTGGTTTTTTTGGTCGTCAGATTGGTTTAGCAAGTTTGCTATTGAGTTACAATTTTTCTGAGAGAATCTATTAATTTTGACGCAGGAGACGGACCTTTTGTAGTAGTCCAGAGGGTGTGTGGTCATAGGAAAATGCTGAGGAAGAGGACCAGATCACATCAGAAGTATCAGAAGGATCAACACATGGGTCAGCTGACTTCTGATGTTGTTTCAGAATCCTATTTTCAATCTGATATTTTGGGACATAAACATAAAAATAACTCCTTTTTCAGTGTCCCTGGGTTGTTTGTTGGGTTCAATCCTAAGGGTTCTGAATCTGATTCAGTTAGAAGCCCCACTTCCCCATTGGAGTTCAGGCTGTTTTCAAACTTTGGCAATCCCTTTAGGTCTCCAAGATCATCTCAGGAGGTGCATCATAAGATCTGGGATAGCAATAAAGTTGGCTTAAGCATTATAGATTCACTTGATCATGAAGATAAGCAGTTTGGGAAATTTCTCCGAGCATCTGAGAGTAAAAACATTCTTTTTGGACCACAAATGAGGATCAAAACTCCGAAATCTCCATTGCTTACTGATTCTCTTGGGGAACCTAAATCGCTTCCGAAGAACATTGGCATTTTCCCACACAGCAATGCTAGACCATCTAGTCTCCAGAAGGGCAATTCTGATGTTCTATTTGAAATTGGAGATGCCCCATCTGAGCCCAAGCCTAGTTTCCGACCCTGCTCACTGGATTCTGGAAGTTCTGTTCGTCTTAGTCGAGTTGCAAATACTAATTCTTGCCTGGGTTCTAGGAATTTTGTTTTTGAAAATGGAAATGATCTAGTTACTTCAGGAGTGAAGACTGCTGGAGGCTCAAAGTTGAGCAGTTCGTCAGATGCTGAACAGCATTCAGTTCAAGCATCTATTGAATCCAGCAATGGTCTCATTGGAACCATCCCTCCAAGCGAGATTGAACTTTCTGAAGATTATACTTGTGTGAGAATACATGGCCCTAACCCCAAAGTAACTCATATTTATGGTGACTGCATTTTGAAGTGTCACAACAATGAGTTAGCCAATTTTGGTAAGAATAATGAAGATGGAATGATATTGCCTCAGACAGCTGAATTTTCAGAAGCTCCAATGTCATATCCCTCGAATGATTTCTTGCACTTTTGCTATAGTTGTAAGAAGAAATTGGACGGTGAAGATATTTACATGTACAGGTATGTTACAATTAGCTGTTCCTTAATTGTATCGTTTGGTTATAATGTTTTTTGTTTCTAAATTTCAAAGTCTGTTATTGTTGATGTTCTGCCAGAGGTGAGAAAGCATTCTGCAGCTGGAATTGCCGTCTCCAGGAGATTTTGATCGATGAGGAGATGGAGGAAAGTAACAACAATAATACTAATTCTGAAGACATTGCTACACCAAGCAATCCCGTGGAACATTCTGAGCCAAGCTTATTTATTTCTGCCTGATATCCTGCTGTTGCATTACCTTATGTTAGCCACTGTGCCCATTATGATGAAACGCGTGCATTAGGTAGTTGGTCCTGATCACCTGTTCACCAAAGAGCTGTGTATGTGCATCAGTTAGCAGCCATGGATGATCATGTTTGCTTCATTTCCTTGTGCTATCTGTGTCTGTTTCATTGTTCATGGACCTAGTGGATGATTAAGGTGGCAAACCAGCAAATTTTGTTTTACATAAATGTCTCTTAAGAGGGGTCTCTATTGCAGCCTCACATTATCAAGAAGGGTGGTAGAAGCCCATATTAGTGGCTCCCCAACTTAATCGTTAACCTGTTCTTCTTGGCAGGGATCCAATGTGTAAGCCATTGAACTCTGAATTTTGAATGAGTATAAATGACTCTTCTTGAATTTCCTGCATTCTCAATTGTTCTCATCTCTTAATCCAAATATGTGTCCTTTTATCAGAGAGATTGCTTGTGGTGGTTCTATTGTTATGAGAGTTGCTTGAGTTCCCTTTTGTGATTCTGCCCAGTTTCTTTTCTTTTTCCTTATTTTGGATAAGAAGAGAAAAGGAGCATTGAGTTAAGGGAAGTGAGAATGAGAAGAGAAGAGTCATGGAATGGAATTCCTCTTTCAGTAATTGATGTGTAAAGTGTTACTGCAGCTGTGGTTAAAGAATCCCCCTATTGTTTATTTTTCCGTACCTTTGATCTGGTAAGAAACTGAAATCATTTGTCCTATATTCTTCTGCTTGAGGTGAGGGAGAACATATATTGGACTTATATCTTATTAGGCCGTGAGTGATTTCACTTCTTTCTTTTTTTTGGGTTACATAATGCACTTGTCCCTCAACAAAAGTATAAAGTATGGGTTGGTCCTACCCTTGGAATCATATTTCTTCCGATTTGCTTTGTTGTGATGAATCCAAATTTTGCTGGTATCACGTCACATGTATATTCTACTCCCTTGTCTGAATAATTGTTCCCCTAATAGCATAAACCTCAGTAAACTGGTAGAGGTAGAGGTGATGAATCTCTATTCCTAATTTTATTTTATTTATTTATTTATTGAGAGAATGATTCCCGAAAAAGGGTTGATACTTAGTTTTACAACAGCATCTCCATTGGCACGTCTCTCTCTCTCTTTCTATGTGTCATTGTTTTTACTTCAACGGGAATAGTGTGTGATTTGTCGAATGGAATTAGAGAACACCGTTGATCCGGGAAAGTAAACCTTATCTTGATAAAGCTACTGGAGGAAGACAGATGATGCATTTATTTATGTAATTAGGTTCATGGCTTTACACCTAACAGAAATATGTCCATCTCTGAAAAGGACAAGTACAAAATCTGATTAAACAAAGGGAGCTCAAAATTCACCACTGCATTTTTCCCTTTTTCTTTCCACAGTTTCTATTATATTAGTTGAGTTTTCTAAGACCACAATTGGCTTATTGGCATGAATGAATTATAATGGCCAAATAAATGAAAATTCCAGTAGCCATTTTCATTCATCAAGAGTGCCATACCACGCATTGAAAAGCAACTCAATTCGTTCATCAACAATCATTATTTCTCTGAGAACAATGTTGGCCCACTCTCGATGGTCATTCATATCAAAAGTATATAAATGTTGCTCCTTTGGTCCACTGTCCCATAACTCACTTTTAAGTTTGTAAAGAAGACATTATAGATCTTTAAAATAATATTCCACCAGGTGTAACTTCTCAAAGAAATGCTACTGCTATACACTTATTACTTTTTAACATCCCAGATGCAAATATTACTTGAGCAGACTAGTGCCTAACTTCAATATTACTAAAAACAATGTCGTTTAAATAAGCGAAAGAAATAAAGTAAAATAGCACCACAGTAACGACAGAACTCTCTCTCAAGTTGTAGGCAAATGTAAGAAATAAGCATATATTCATAAACGGATTATTTCTACGAAATCAATATACACAATAAGCATTAAGCAACGAGAAAGTCAGGTCTCAGAATACAAGATGGAAGGAATAACGCGAAAAAGGCATATATTGGGACCCCCAGGAAGCCCAGGCAGTGCATTGAATACCATATCTAAGGTCCTCGCTCTCTGGCAAAGAGATGGCATCCCCAGAAGGGATACGAAGTGCACTCAAGCAGGCAGAGATGATAACCGTGACATCCCACGACAGAGCATATATAATTAGCAAGCACTAGGATGCAATGATGGCCGACCTATCTACCTCTTGTTTGGCGAGTATTGTAGGACTTGCAACCTGGGCATTTTTGAGCCACTATGTGAAATTGTACCTCTGCAGTCATTCCACAATCATTGCATAGAATCCAAACCTGCAAGGAAAAAGTACAGTTGTCAAGTTCACACCGAGAGGTCTTACAGCAGAGTAATAACAAATGATTTCAGGACCATATAAAAGATACGAAGACCATGCCAATGACACTCAAATATGAATAAGTACTATGGAGACAAGAATAACCTTAGTATTTTGGTATGACTCCGGCATGGGAGTGGCTGCAATCTCCATGTCAAATTTCTCCCACACTCGTGACATATCACAGACTGATTTTGAGCACAGAGGGCAAGCATACCTGTTAAGTGAATATGTCAGCACAAAATCTTGCAAACATGACATTTCAAGTCCTCAAATATCATTTAATGCAAACTTACTTATTATGTTCCTGCATCTCTCTCAAGCAATTCATGTGCATGGTGTGTCCACAAGGCATCACTGAGACATCATTCATTGACTCGAAGAGGTACTGTTGAATGAAAGTTTAAAATGGTATTTATTTAGCCCATATTACTAATGGGAACAAACCACAAGAACAATTCAATCGTTGCATCGGGAATCATTTAACATGAAGAGATGATAATGCTCGATTGTACCTCGAAACAAACTGGGCAATCATGGTGCATTGCTCCTTCAACACAGGGATGATAATTTCTCATGACCGTGGAATAACAGCATCCTAAATCATCATACACAAAAAATCATTTAACAGTTCTATACGGATTTGAAAGTGACATGACTGCCAAAAAGGTGCACCAAGGGAAAAATTAGGATATTAAAAACTTACTGCATTTGTAGCAATGGAAAAAATTCTGTCTCCCTCCGATTCTGCAAAGGTTATCAGAAAAGACATATAAATAGGGTTATCAAAATATGGTGTTACTTTCAGAAAGTAACTTCAAAATGTCTTAATTCTTAACCCATGTACACTCCACAAATGCTTCTGCTTTCAGTGATTTAATTGAAAAGCCATGAAATAGAAACCACAAGTCAGTGCATTCTTTCTCTCTGTGGTAAGGGAAGGAAAACTGGCCCATCTTCTATCCAAGACGAAGTATGTCCAAATGACATCTAGTCCTTTTCTATTTATTGTTGCTTCCAATCCTATAGTTAGATGCCTTTTTACAGAAATCATTTATGGGGACAACCAACTCCATTTTTCACAAAAAGAGGAAAGTCGATTCTCAAATTGTAACTATACCTGCAAATGCCACATCCATTACAATGATATTGCTGTTTTGATGTCTGCACAATGCAAAGACAGAAAGTTAAATTAACATCCAACAACATTTTACTTGAAAGTCCTATAAAGCTTCAGCCATGTCAATGGCAATGTGCAAGAATATAGCTAAGTACCAAGTCAAAGACTTAACAAAAAGAAGCGATAACTAATTAAGCAAAAGAATTGAGTACAGATAAAATGCTTGTAACTTACATCATCATCAAACAACTTGCAAATCCCACAAAAATACCTTGCCATGCATACACCACAATTTATGCAGACCTGCCGCACCTGTTAATCAAAGCAGCCATCACAAGTAAAGAACATTAAGGCCGTGTCAAAGAGTACAATAACTATGAGATAGGTAAATAGCTAAAGAGGAACAAAGTGAAGGTATGAAACTACAACACACCTCTTGTTCAGTGCTGCAAATTGAGCATATGACCTGTAAACACAAGCAGAAAGATCACTTACTGTAGAAGACATCAATGAAGGATTAGAAAATCATAAGGAAAAACATAACTAAGTAATTACCTTTTCAACTTGATGGCGTGGAATATCATGTCTGAGCTTTTGATCGACTTTAAGATTGTTCTGCAAAATGCAATTAATGTTAAATTATGACCATAGTAGTTAGAAATCATCTCTCACATGATTCGAAATAGTAACCAGGCTCTGCAGAGTATAGCTAGGCAAAACTAAAGACCACATATCACTTTCTGATGACCAGCATAGCTAAAGCAATCGGAAGACTTTCCCCAGTCTTCGCATATAGGAGTAATTGAACCTTTTTGTTCTATCAATATGGTGGTATTTTTAATTTATGTCTTAATATTTGTTACATTATCAAAGATTGTACTTTAGACGATTGCAAAGATTCAGGAAGAAAAAAGTTGAGGTGAATTCCATTTATTGTACATTCCACCATTAATGTTCTCATCCTAATCAATTTCACAAGTCGGTTTCCATCCAAGTCCATTTAACTTACCTTTGCCTCATTATGGCAATGACGACAATCAAATATTTCATTACAGCAGGGAGCTCTAATGCGGCACCGCCGACGATAGTGAGAACACCTACAAGGCCAATCAATCATAAATTTAGTGATAGATAAAATAATAGTAACTTCATAATAAAATAGAAAGTCATAAAATCAGGTAATAGTTAAAGTAATTCCCCCACCATCCCCTTATGACTTGGAAGAATTTTTCTTTTTAAAAACTTGACTCAAGTAAATTGCTATATTATATTTAGTATTAATGTTGTTAACTATGAACCCCCATGCATTAATGAGATATGAATAGAAGGTTATCTGTGGAAGAAATTAGACATTCATTTCTAATTATCCTAAAATAATAATGTTGGCATTTCAATGTTGGAAGGATGAAGTACAATGATGGAACTATTTAGGAGATTAAGCATACCCATACTCCATGTATCCTTTGCCTAGGGTGTCGGTGCCACTAATCTTTTCGCAATGAATAGATTCTTTTGTGGGAAGGTGTCCACCTTGGTACAGGAGTAAGTCACTGCTTCCAGTCTTGTTTTCATCAACAAAAGGTTGATAAACAGCTGTCTCCTCCATGGAGTCTTATGAATGCAACTAATGAGTACTTACTGGGCCAGCAATGAGCTTAAAGCACCTGCATTTTATGAACAAATTTAGGAAAAATTCTACAAAACCTACAGAGGCATGCTAGTGCCCTCCCTACGGGCCAACACCTCAAGTAAGCTTTCTCGCACACTGCAGGAGACCAAGTGAAAGCAGCAACAATAAATTCGATCTAATGTCGAAACGCTCCATTCAGCAATCTCCAACTAAGAGAATTCATCAAAATAAGAAGATCTACAACCCCAAATAATACTATCATGCAGCTTTGTGGAACTCCTTCCAGATGTAGATAGTGACCACTGCATTATCACTGGGTACTTGGACTGGTCCAAATCCATCTAAACAAAACACCACTGATTGATGCCTCAACCTATGTTAAAAGCAATAGATCAAAATCAAATTTGTTCAGAGAATGAACGAAGAATCAGGGAAGGTAGTGCGTTAGATTGCAGAGATGAGTTTATTGTCCGTTCATGACAAGCCTACCTCGATCTGCAGTTCTGCATAAAGTAACAGATTACCCCACATAAGCTTTTATCAAATGTTATAACATTTTCTCTTCTACCATTTTATGACCATAGAAGTACCATTCCTCATAATCTGTTGTAGATGGCAAAAGTACTCTTGCAACTTTTCATTGCATTTCTATATACAGATTCTATAAGCTCCAGTTGAAAACCCGTTTCTAAATATTGCAAAGAATTTCTTGGGGAAATCCCAGGTCCAATATTTAAGATATCAATCGAATCAAATTTCAAGTCACTTCAGAATAAGGATGTATATGTATAGTGAGTGATACTACAAACGGGATATAACATCATATGTGCACCTTAGTTCTCATGGTTCTGGTATTCCAAAAGGTCTATATCTGTTGCAAAACTCCATACATCACAAGCCCTGTCCTATAAATTATCAGGCCACTAACTTTCCACTTCCAACAGCAGACACTGGTTGAAGTTTCTTATGACAAGCTCCATGGATGTGAATACAACAAGAAGGCAACAGACACATAAACACTGGTTGAACCTTCTTTTGTAGCTTTTCATTTTCACACATGGCAGCCATGCTCAGAGCGAAGTTCAAACTCAGCTCAAAGATTAACCACAGAAAAGACGCATATTTAAAATATTTTGGTTAACACATCTGTAGAAAGATTCAGGCACATGCACCTATGACGAACTGTCTGGGGTAAATGTAAAAGGTCGAATCTCCCAGGACAGGCAATAAAAGGTCAAATCTCCTAGGACAGGAAAAATGTAAAGGTCAAGCTAACAATAACCTTCAATCTCACAAAAAACGCACCATTCCTTTTTCTTTTTCCAACTTAGAGATCACTTCAAAAATGCTTTAAATGCACTGTACCAAACAAATTAAGAAAAAGAACAAAAAAATTTAGAAGTGTATTTTCTTTTACCTTCCCTACAAGGCTGATCTTCCACTCACAGTTGAATAAATTATTTTCCCCTTTTTAAAGTTATAAATGAAGTATCTATACATGCTACACGATACTAGTGGCCCAGTACTAATGAATTATGTGAATTACAGTGAAAGGCGCATGGAAAACATAAAGTTGATCGTCTGCATTAAATTTATTATCCCCATCAAAGGCAAAAATATTCTCAAACGAAATCCATCCGTAAGCTACAGACTTGAAATAAGGGCAAAAGCTAGACAATTCATAGCAAAAATTCAATATTCAAAGCAGTGAATCCATCACAACAACAATAAAAATACAATACCTAGGTAATTTCAAAGCTTTCTAAAGAAAGTTATGCCGAATCCATAGGAACCTCTTAGAGACACACATCATCTCCAAGGAACATAATAAATCGGTATCAAATACTCCCAGACACATAAATATACCCAGGTCAAGACAAATTTAACAATTCAAACAAAGCAAAATCAAAAACATCAACTCCATATAGCAACGTAAATGCACTAGCACTTGCAAGCATACAAAGACATCAACATATAGGCCAAAAATCTTCAGATATCACATGAAATGAAACAAAAGATAAATTCCACAGGATTAACAAAAGCATCTAGAATCCTCCCCAACCTTTATCAAACTCAGCTGTCAATAGCCAAAGAGAAACTCCTAATGTCCAAGCATTACCAAACAAACTAACACGAACGATCACCAAAACCCTACCTCTACCAAACGCAACAATTTTCCACCACAATATTCAACCAGTATGAATATAAAAAAGCAGGTAATCAATCCTAACTCTTATTAATAACGAACTTTCAATCCCGAAGGCTATCCTGGAGCAGCAAAGGCTTCCGGTCGATCAATTCCTCCGCGTAGACCTGCAATCCTTATGTAACAATGCGTTTAGAGAGATATAAAAGTTTACGTTTCCTGGGATGTTCCTCTTCCAATGTAACCTCCTTGTAAGATTTCTCGCAGACACGTGTAGAGAAAGATCAAAAGGGTTGTGAAACTTATAACATTCCAAGACAGAGGTGGCTTTTATAGGCGGAGGGGGATGAAAATTCAACAAAATCTGAATGCCTTTAGTTTTTTTATTTATTTTATTTTAATTTTTCATCGAATTCCCAATTTCCAGAGAGTTCGAAAACCGAAGGCCATCGGATGCGAAAGCGATACCTGGCATGCCTGCCATCCACTTTGCCTCATCACTGTAGAAAGATAATATCTGGCTGAATTTACAATTCTGGCCCCCAACCTTGATAGCGGGTTGGAAAAATATATTTCTTAGAAATTTCCTTGACAGGGCTTAGTTTCTAAATTTGATCATATCTTTTTAGATTTTAATATTAAAATATAATAATTAAAGATTATAAATAATTTGAAATTGAATATCTCAATTTAATTTTTAATTATTTTAATAAAAAATTTTGATTTAATTGATTAATATATGTCATCATCCATTTTTTTAATAAAATTTTTACTAATTTAAAAAATAAAACTTTCAATTCCAAACTACCTAAAATAGAATATGAAAGATTTATCTCTGAATCGAGGGATTAATTATTTATTAGTCCAATAGTGACACACAAATATACAATAAGAGATCAGAATGCCGCATTCACTAAGTTATTCTTCTTCTAGTTCTTCTTATATTATATTATAAGTAGTTAATCATCATTTCAAATATATTAATTAAATCTATTATAGTTATATTATGTAAAATTATCTTTTTATTTTATTAATAAGTACAATTTTCTTTCTTTATAATAAATTAAAGAGAATATTAATGAAAGGTAAAAATGAAAATTATACCTTGATAATTGTAAAATGATATATATTGTGAGTTAAATGCAATAATTTTAAGTGACTTATATTTTGGCATAAAGAGTATTAAATATATACGAAAATGCTATAACATCCTACGGAGCACACCTTATAAAGTGTTATAATTAATTAAGTCTCTAACCATCAAAATTAACGGTCTATTATATATATATATATATATATATATTAAAATTTAATCAAGTATTCCAAGATTTAGTTTATAAAAAATATTTACAAAA
>JAOXNR010000028.1:16122257-16134994 GCA_028571225.1 Parsonsia alboflavescens
AAGAATAATGTTTAAAGTGTTTTATGTATGATTTATTGTACTTCCCTTGCAATTTCTTTTTTTTTCCTTCCCCTCTCAAGTGTAATATCTTACAAGTTTTATTCATTTAATCGTTTCAATTTTCTTTATAGTATCCATTATATTATATTACATATATGACTCCTAACTCAACGAGAGTTTTCGAACTTTTAGTTATTGAATTTTGAATCATGTCACGTCAATTATGAAGAAAATTCTGGAAAAAGAAGAAGAAAATTTTCCATTCATATTCATTGAATATAATTTTTTTTTAATAATTATTAATTTAAAATAAATCTTATCCTAAAAACAACATGCAAATTGATAACCTTTATTACGTGTCAATTGGAAATAATAATATTTGGTAACTATTGATTGAAGATCATATTTTATATGAATAGTCTTATATAAGTTTACAATCTAGTTGAGTTGATCTTGCAAAAAAAAAAGAAAGGAGTTCGAGCTAATTGAGTTAAAATTTTTGAGCTCAAGCTGAAAAGAACACACTAAGCTGAAGTTGAAGTTTTTGAACTCAAGCTCGAAATCAACACACTATGCTCAAGCCGATTAAGTTAAAATTTTTGAGCTCAAGCTGAAAAGAACACACTAAGCTGAAGTTGAAGTTTTTGAACTCAAGCTCGAAATCAACACACTATGCTCAAGCCGATTAAGTTAAAATTTTTGAGCTTAAGCTGAAAATGAACACACTAAGCTTGAGGTTGAGCTCGAAATAAACACACCACACTTGAGTTCGATTTGAAATTTTTTAGCATGAATCGGCCGAACTTGAAATATTTGTTTTTCATTTTTTCTTTAATTTTTTAAAGAAATATTTCAAATATATTGTTTTAAAAATATATTTATTATTATTAAAAATATTTAAATAAATATTTACGATTTAAATAAAATGATATATAAAATATAAGATATAAATATTAAATTTTGACTCACGAGTTTCGAGTTTAATTAGAAATAGTTCAGCCTAGGATTGAAACTCCACTGGCGTTTGATTGTAGCTTGATAGAGTTAATTCAAGCGGAGCCAACTCAAGCTTGACTTATTTGCCCTCCTAATTTATAATTAGATATGTCTTTAGATACTATAATAATCAGTAATGCTTTGAAGTGATGTGAACACACTTTATGAAATGGTTTAATTAAGTGTATAACCATTAAAGTTAACGGTCAATTATTAAAAAAAAAAAATTCTTCTATAATTTTGTTTAAAATATAATTTATAAACTAAACCTCAGGGGTACTTTATAATTTTTTTTTAAAAAAAGATAGTTGATCGTTAACTTTAATAATTAAAGACATAATTGAAGTATTTCATAAGGTATATGTTTCGTAACACTCTATAGTATTTTCTTATATATAAATTTATTATTATTATTATTTTTTAAAAAGATAGCTAGTTGTGAACTTTGATCGTTAGAGATTTAAGTGGAGTAATTTATAATAATGTGTGCTTGTAGCATTCCATAGCATTATATATATATATATATATATATATAAATATATATATATATATGGATTTGCTAAGACGCACTCCAACCGTTACTGTAATGGAATTCTTACTTCGTTTGGTTGGCTGCATGAGTATTATAGCAAGAATTTCGTTACGATAACGGTTGGAGCGCGACTTAGTAAAACCGTAAATATATATATAAATATATTTATTTATGTATTTTGTGTGCGTATATATATGTATATATATGTGTAATATAGACATAAATAATTTATTTGAATAAGGATTAATTTTATGTACTTTAATATTTCTTTTACATATAATTATTTTATTTTTATTGTTTTAACAAGTGGCACATGTATAGGAGTTAAAAAATTTGCAAATAGAAAAGAAAGGGTTATGAATCTATTTCAAATGTATACAAATAGATTATGTGATAATTTTATATAATATATTAATGAAATATTTATTGTTCATATGTTAATTTTCTTTCTTTTTAAAACTTCATTGGGTTGATGGATTAGAGATATATATGGAGGGAGAAAGGGAGAAGGTTATTGATGGAACTAATTTTCTTTGGATAAGACTGGTTTTTTTAGCTCTAAATACCTATATTGACCCTCTTTGTCCGTTTTATTTATTTATTTATTTTGGTCAAATGGCTTGATTCTAATTCGTTTAGAAAGATTTGCACGTCAAAAGAATGATTTAACTTTTACGATCCTTTTTCGTTTCTTTCTCTCATGGGCTTATCCATCCACTGGGTCAAACGGTTCACGGTAGCTTCATCTTCACGTGAGAATGGGATAACACGCGCTTCCATTTGGGTCAATTTCTTTCTCTTTTGGAGCCGCAATTAGCCAAATTTTAGGAACCAAAAACATATATATATACATATATATATATATATATATATATAAAATTTGGTGAACTCCATCCAATAAAGACTTCGCACGCTTCCACACGCTCCCATCTATAGGCAAAACATATTAATTTTGATATAGCTAATTGGAAAAATTGGATGGAATACTAATATTGATGAATTTGTAAAAATGTTAATGATAGTTAAACAAAAAAATAATAAAGATAATAAATTTTGAAATAAATTTTAAAGACGAAAGTGATCATTTTTCTTTCTCAGAAAATTATTCTGAATTCAAAATTTTGTATTTTTATTTTGAAATATCAATTTTTAAAATAAATATATTTTTAATATGCAATGTTACAAAACTTGAGAGATTATATGATTTCTACCCCTAACCATATTAATAACTATAATATAATTAATGGAGTAACTTTATTAAAATAAAACAAAAATTCTTTTAGATTTTCCTTTCCTTTTGACTTGGTTAGAGAGAGGACACAATCTCCCCATAGGCCCACCTTGGTAGATTATAAATTAAAAATTTAAGAGAAAAAAAAATTAATTTTTCAAAAATTTTAGGGTTATCGGAGACGTTTGCTCTTTTTATACATTGTTATTATATATAATTATACATGTTTTAAAAATTAAATTTATATAAATTATACCTCCTCTGTTCGAAATTAAATATTCCGTTTTGAATTAGATTAAAAAAAAACTAAGAATTATTTTTGACTTGTACAAAATGACTAATTATATAAATAGTTGTGGGAATATTAAATCCTTAGACACGTGAAATTATTAATGGTATTTTATATGAAAAACTTATTTATTTAAGAAACAAGACCTACAATTCTGCACTAATTAAAATAGTACTCTCTTCATTAAAAAAAAATGTCCATGTTCTATTTTGAATTATCTGGAATTGAATATCTCATTCCTAAACTAGTAAAAATTTATTAATAAAATTGCCAATACAATATACTAATAAATTAAGTTAGTTTTTTTTTTTTTTTAATATTAAAATTCGTGTAAGTCAAATTGAGATATTCAATTCCTTCTGTTCTGGTAGATTGAGTATTATATATTATGAATTGAATGAATGAATGCTTCGACCTGAGGAAGCTCCTCCACAATGTGCAGAAAAAAACACAAACGTTGATATCTTACTGAAAAGGAGAACAACGAAAAGCAACCAGAATTTGCAGATACATCTACATCAAACCTGCTTCCATAAGTAGTTGCATAGAGATATCACATATTCATCATATGGGCTCTTTTAGTCATTTTCAATCAATGCTTTACAGTCCTCATATAGTATCATCTTCAAGAGAACCTAGCTGCTAAACCAACACAACAATTCAAGAAAACTAAGATAACTGAATATTTAATCTTAGTATACCATAATCATTCAAAGAAATTCAAGGACAGGAAACAAATCATCCTTAATTCTTTCTCATTTTATTTCTACAACGAAGTTAGCTTGGGAATCTAATCCCCGTAAATGTTCATTTAAGAGAGTAAACAAGAAACTTGGCTTACAGCTTTTACATCTGCAATGCTGCAGATATACCTTATTCTCAAGCATATGGCAAAACATGTGATGCTTATGAATTCCATTCCTTCAGAAAATGAGAAATGTGATGAACTGTTGTTCTGAGCTGATTTTACAAGCACTGATAGACTTCGGCAGTGTGGCAGTGAATCACTTTAGCTTTGCTCTCACACTAGAAATGAACCGGAAAAGATTTAAAATACTTATGTCAAAATGCTTATATGGAATGAAAGAAATAAAAAAAAGGTTTCCAAGTTTGCAATGAGAAAGTCGAATTTTTAGAAGTATTTGCAAAGCATCTGATATGAAATAAACATTTTGACAGTGAACCTGTGAATCAAAACTTGCAAAACCTACAATAACTAATTTTCCCAAGTAACGAGTTAATTTGATCTGCCTCAAACTTTAGATCAAAGGAATTAAAGACCCTTAGTAGAAAAATGAGCTTTGGAGGCAAAGCACTACAAGACCCTATATCATGATGACACCCAAAGGCTCAAAAGAAAGGATTCTTACAAAGAGAGATAATTCATAAATAAAATAATAAATTTAATAACCTGAAGTCTCTTTATCATATTAGATCCCTTGGAAAGATAAGAATTATAGCCAATATATATATATATATATTAGAACTAGGCTCTAGTATACAATTTCCTAACATTATTAGAATTCACAATATAACATTCGTTCAATTATGTCAATTTCCTGAAGTCATAAGAATAATAAGGAAAATAAAATATTCTTGTAATCTTCAGGAATATTATGTGCTATTTTTCAGGTCCACATTCCACTTTGCCTTCTCCAAACTCTAAATAAGAATGACTAATACTAATCAAGTCATTTGGGCATCAGGAATAAATCTCTAGGCTGTGATGCCATTGGCATTGCATCACATTTACTCTAGCATAACTAAGAAACTCAATTATGCATATGGGGAAAAAGGAAAAACTTTTCAATTGACTTAAGTTACTATAAACCCTATAAATGTGTGTGTGTGAGAGAGGGAGATTACACAAACTATAGTAATATATGCTGAACAGCAAGAAGCTGAAAGTTGACATTTAAAAATAGTGAGTCATTTTGAGTTGCTGAGGCACCTTCCCAGGGGAAAGGCCTAAGCATAAGCTACAAAGGTATAGTTGTAAGGACATATTCTGTTAAGATATATGGAAATGAGTTTACACACCCAGAACCCAAAAAACAAGACGAAGAAATGGCAGAAAGAAGCATTTTTGCTTCATTTGAAAGAAATAGAAATTATACGTAAGGTTTCTGCGAAAAGTACTCCCTCCGTCACTCTTTATAAGTCATTTGGACTAACTTTCCTTGTCATTAAATATAAGTCATTGTTGTGAATTTATTAGGTATTTTACTAATTTTTTACTATATTATCTACGTATCTCTCTCTTTTCCCTAGTCATTTGTAAGTTTGATTAGAATCATATATAGGAAAATTTTAAGACAAAAAAAAAGATTTTTTTAATTTTTACAAAATGGTGCTCGGTTAGTGAGGGAGGGAGTATATAACATTCTTGTTGATCACCTAACACTTGCTTTTCTGAATGCTTTTTAACAGTTAACAATCTTAATATTTCAGTGTCCAAGATTAAAATTCTCATTCATTCAAGCCTATTTCCCTTTATATATGCCCCTAATCATTGAACCTAAATATCAACCAGAATTTTCCCTCTCAAAACTAAAACCATATTTTAATTAGTCCAATTCCTTCTCAAAGAATTTATTAGTTTCAATAATAATTTGTGAACAAGAGTTAGTTAATGAACAGCAGATAGAGAAAAAGTAAATAAAAATTACTGGCTTAAGTAGTAACTTAATCAACATGAAAAGACCAGTGAACTTATGATTTTTGGATGGAGCCAGAGGGAGAATTTACCAAGAGTGTTCTGAAACACAAGGAGAAGCTTAGCTTCATTTGAATTTGGAAAGCAACCGAAGATAGAGCTATTCATAATTGGCATATACTTCTTTTTGCATGTCAAAACTCAGCAAATTACAGGTTGTACTATGAATGATTCTCCAATCTCATAAAGAATCCAATCATCTTCTTCCCAGGCTCAAATCCTACAAAGAATAAATTGTTATGCATTCTTTTTCTGCTTCAGCAATGTGAAACATGGATATCACTCTTCTGAATGGGGATTGCGGGAAAAATGGATATTGCGGATAACTAATCTATCAACTCTCCTGCAGCCTAAATTCCAAGTAACTATAGCCTATAGTCAATAGAAGAAATAAAAGGAAATACTAAGAGGGCACCTGTGGTTAAATAAGCCATTTAGCTATTTTTATGAAATATTAAACAAAGCATACAAAGATAAATTATAAAAATGGTTCAGTAATAAGCAAATATATATTTGAGAAAGAACCAAGTCCCTTCTACAGAAGAAAAGGGAAAAACAAAAGCACGAGTCAATGTAATAGCAGTGAATGTACCTCAATATGAAAAGCAAAATCAAGTTCCAAAAAGGAAATTTGAGTTGAGCACCAAGCATACTCTCAGCAAGCAAATATGTGTGCTAGAACTTGATAGCCCAAAATCTCCTGGATGTATTGGAAGAATAACCTTCTTTAAGAATGAAACACCCATAATCTTTTCGGCCCCAGATATAACTTTGACAGGAAATAACTTAAAGGACACTAGAAATCTGCAGATGATGTCATTACCAATCAGGAGAAGGGGGAAAAGTATACCCCAAACTTAGAATTGTCGGCGAAACTCTTGAAGCAGCGTCAAATAACTTGCTTAACCATAACTTTCATGTAGTTTCTAAATAATCAATCAACTGAGTCAAATAAAAGGTAGAACACTATCCATCATTTGGGACCTTGCTGTAGAAGGTAAAGGCTGTAATGACCCGGTATTTGATAACTCTTGCAAACCTTTGATTTCCTGTTGTAAGCGTGTTACATGTAAAATGGCATGTTCAAGAACTAGTGGGTCATCTGGGGGATTCTGAAGGAGCTCAAGCAAGGCCCGCCTGTACACCTGAGATGCCAACAAAGGCCTTGCAACTAGCCGATTTTTGCAAAAATGTGCAACCTTGATCACGTGCTTACATAAATTCCCCATCCTTGACCATGTACAATCACAAATTGCAAACTCAGACCCAGGGTTCCAAATTGTGTAGAAAACATTTCTGTCGCCCTGAGAAACAACTTTTGCGAGCTGAAGATTATCTAAATCCAATAGCACATCAACATCAGGAATCTGCATAGCTTGGTAGTAAGAGTTGCTAGAATCAAACCCATCCCGGACATTTTCAAAATATCCTGTTTCCAGCATGTATTGGTCAAACCAATAAAAAGAATGAAATTGAGTTGTTAATGCATGGACCAACCAGTCCACTCTTTGTGAGGAACTAGATTGCGGCATGTTGAACATTTTTGTTTTCAATCTCAGATGATACGATTCTATCGAAGCATTAAATTCTTGACTTGCAACAGGGAGGGTCCTCATACAATTCACCCACCGTTCTGCGAGACAAAGTTTCCTATCAAAGTTTGCAATGTGTACTTCATAATAAAGATTCAAAGGCTACATGCAAATTAAAATAATATAGGAAAGAACTTGAGAAGAATATGATAACTTCGTTGCATATGACATTGTTGTAGATGGAACATTGCAAATGCTAATCTAGAAACAGTAATAACTTTAAAAATAGAATGATAACCTATACTTGGCAACCACCGACGCTGGAAATGATCAATAAAGGAACATTGATCAACATATATTTGCATAAACTCCTCTATTGCATCTTTAGCAGTTGATCCACTTCTTGAGCAATACAAAATTCTGCCCAGGTGCTTAAACATCTCTCTCTGGATGTCAAAGCTGCAACATTTCTTTAGAAGGCTTTTAACCCAACCTCGACGAACATGCCAAAGGCATAAAAGGACACGGCACTGGAACACCTCTCTAAAATTAAGAAGTTCACTTGAGCAATTTAACCTTCAACAATAAAGTAAAGACCTATATTCATGAACCAGAATTTGTGACTAACCGAAAAACAGAAGCTTCGTAAGCAGGATCATCCATCAAAACAGAATTAGGTTTCCACTCAGAGTCTTTAGTTTGGACTTTTTGAATGAGAGACATTATCCATTGCTGGATATCTTGACCAAGAGAAGCAGAGGTAAGGACCCAAGCAACTGGAATTGCATTGCCAGATGAGCCAAACACAAGCAAAGTACATAAAGGATACTGCAAATGTTAAGAAAAATCGAGTGAAATGTTTAGATCTCAAATGTATGAAATCACTTTGAACCAGAATTCAGATGAAAGTTAGGTCAAAATAGAAACATAATCTATATTTTCTCTTGCTTTAACCAATAGGGAAGATCAGCATAAAGAGATGAGCTAACAGACCTCCTGTGGCTCATAAAGCATGAAATGTGCTGGATTTTCTAATCATGAAATTTATTTCATATGTATGGAAAACTAGTTAATATCATTGCGATATCTCGAATGGAGATGGATTATTGTTGGGCAAAAGTTTCATAGCAACTTTATTTTCCCTTTGTATTTTAACCAAGGAACTAGGAGGCATAAATCTCAGAAAAGTAAATAATTTTTCTGTTTTTAAATCTTGAGCAAATGCAGTAGCTATCTACAAACAGAAAAACAAAAAAAAAAAAGCATACTTTTCCTTCCTTTGGCTTTAACCTCTATGGCTTTATCCCAAGATTCATGATGACAACCTTAACATGGAAACAGTATGATAGAGTTTCTCTTATTGCTAGGTAGCTGCCTTCGATATATTCATTTCCACACTTCCACTGGTCCTCCCTACTTGAAACTATTCACACCATAGTAAAACATCATACAAGTATTACCAGACAAAAGGGAAAAATAAAAACCACCCAATTAAATTTTACAGTGCTCATAATTTATTTCTTTAAGCTATTTAAAACTACGATGCTGATGATAATTCAGAATTCAAAATTTGGGATCAATGAAAAAGTCATAAGTACCAGTGCCACCTGAAATCAATGGGAAAAAAAGGGGAAAATATAACTCAGGACCTTAAATTTTTTCAAATAGGCAGAATGTATTGCAATTGATCCATTGTGTCCAAAACGAAGCATCTGCTGCAGCTGCCAATCTGTTTGAATTCCTAGTATTAAAGGTTCAGAACCAGAATTCTCTTGGAAGAAGAAAACATTCCTCCGGTGACGTTGCACCCACATCTTTACACTGCACCTTTCGTTGGCATCCAATTCATATGAAGAGTTGCGAATGGTCCTCTCCATATTACGAACATCGTTACGAGTCAAAAAATCATCACGATTATGTGGCCCTCCATGCTTCTGCACCACATCCGCATGGTGTTGGATTATGGTGTCCAAAGGCATACCAATATGAAGCATGGACATCACCTTCTGACGTAAGTCCTCTGAAATTCGGGGAGCATACATAGCTCTTGTTCCTAAAGCATCCTGATCAAGTAGACCATGGCATGGAGCTCCTGACTTATCCACATGGTTTCGCTGGTTGTAGATGATAAGGGCAAGAAGAGGGCGTGTATATAAGCGTTTTACTGTAAAATGGCAAAGGCATCCCCTCATCATGTGCCTTCTGCCAGGCCTGCTTCCCTTACCTGATGTAGGTTTGAAGCTTGTGCCATCACCAATCCCAGATTCACTATCCCTGTAGTCTTCAGGACCATAAGAACACCAATACCTGAAATTTCATCCAGGAAAGTTGCTAAGATTTCTGTCAATAGATTTTTATTCACCAAGGCACAGAGCTGATTACAAAGGCAAAGGAATTTTTATGCAAATTAGACTATGCTGTCTTCAGAAAAGGAGTATTCAGCTGTTAGACTCCATAAATAGTGAACTAAGGAAGATACATATCATTGTTATGTATCATTTGAATTCTTTTAAATGGAGTAAAAACCCCAACTTACAATTAAATTGACATACAGGGTGTATTCAAGATATCCATCAACCCTTGGCTTACGTATACTTCCTTCTGGTCTCTTCCTTCTTGACTCAATGCGGAAGCTTGCAGGACATTCCGCATTGCTGGATTCACCTTTCACAAAATCATTTACTCTAGCATAACGAATTAAAGCAATATTATCACCACCTTGACGACCACCTTCTACTTTCACCCAATTTATCTGAGCTGCCGAAAATTCAGCACAAGGAGGGTCCTGCACTGGAAGACTCAAAATATCCTCCATTCTAGGCAACTGCATGAAAAAAACATCAGCATGTGATAGTCATGCAATTGAAAAGGGAAAGTTATCCTTAGTGGAGGAAAGTTCCTATATGTCTTTATGAATTATTTGTACATTTAGACAAATTTATATTGAGAGCTCTAGTTATTTCAAGTTATCTCATTATAGTAGAAGATGAATGAAGCATATTCAGCAAGCTTTTCAATTTTTTTCTTGTCATTAGTATATTCAGCATATCAAAGTTATTGGGATTACAAAGGGTGTTCCATACCCATACTCATGAAAAGACAATGTTCAGCAAGTAAAACCCATAAATTGAATTTTGAAGTTTTTGATTCTTTCTTGAATAAATGTCATACATAAAGGGGTCATTTTGAGTCAAACAAGCTCTAATATCTAAAAGTTGAAATGAACCATGTATCAGATCATAATCTGTTTTCATCAAACATTTCAGAGCAGTTGAAGAGTTGTATCACATGACTATCTTATCAAAGCACAAAAACAAACTTCAAATTGATAGATAATACTTGGTCAAAACTCGACTACAACGTAAGTTGACAAACATAGGAATGTGAAATACATCTGAAGGTAACTGAAGCATTTGATCCTGCAAATGGAAACATCCTAAACATACAGCAGAACAAATGGCAATAAACAGATTGAAAGAACTGCCCTTTTCCAATCTCTCCTACACATCTCTAAAGTCAACCATTTGAATCTTATTAAAGCAGAGATTTAAACAAATTCAGAAGCTCCAAATATCTTTGTTTCTTGTCAGATACAGTTACCATCTACCAAGTTAACCAAGTATCAAAACTCACTCAATTCAAACTAAGGCTAATCTAAATCTCAACAACAAATTAAATTGGGAAAAAGAAAATGATTCAAGAAAGTGCACCAAAAGAAAAGAAAAAATAAGGGTTTTGGATAAAAGTTACACCTTTGCTTCGTGGGCCGTCATGCTTCCTTCCTTCAACTAATGAAATAAGATTCAACAAACAAGTTGCAGAAGATGGAAAAGAAATTGGTCAATCACTAAGGGTTTTCAATTCAAGAAAGAGGCAAGAAAAAGAGAATTACAGGAAACCAGAGAGGGTACCAGTAAAAATCGAAGAGGTGGAGAAGCTGCAAAATAGAATTAGGAGCTCAGCAGAAAGTAGAATTCATACAACATCCCATTGAATTTTTTTATAAATCCACTCTTATTGATTAACTATAATTAAAATCATTTCATTAAAGAAAAAAGTGACGTTTAACCAATAAGTCATCAAGTGATTTTAATTCATCAAACTTTCTATTCAAAATATAAAATCTGGTAAGCACCCAATTTTTCTTATACAAAAAGATTTAAATTAGTAATAACTAAGGTTTTTGGGAAGCTAAGATTGATATGCTTAATATTTTTTTTTTAAAAAAATATTGTTCATACTTTTTTTTACAAAATTTAAGAATAAAATACTTAGTTCATTTTCATTACAATGTCAATTTTTTAATAAAATTTTAATTTTAAAAAAGAAAGTTTAAATTTCTAAGATTATTAATCGTAATATTTTTTAATAATCCTTTCATTATGTTTATTTCTATTAATAATATAAAAAATAATATTACCAATTATTCATTTGTTATTTGATAGATGTATTGATGGGGTTTGTTTAATTATTTTCTTTAATTATTATAACTTTTTTTAGTAGTACTTTGTTCATTAAACAATTATAAGAGCTCACAAGAATCTTTGAACCATTTTTTAAAAAGTCGTTTGGAAAGAGAAAAGAATAGATTTGAAAAGAAAATGAATTAATAAGTTTTCCTTAGGAGTTTTTATTGAGAAAGAAAAGGAGAGGAACAGAGAGGGGGGGACGCAGGAAGAATCACTTTTGCAGTGATTCGCATTCCGTCCACTTTGGGAAGAAAATGACAAATTGCTGAGGATGGAAAGTTAAACTTCGGTAAAATTCCTACAATACACACTCCACCAATTCTTTCTAGTGTTTTTTTTTTTTAAAAAAAAAAAAAATTTCTATATAAGTTTATTATTGTAAAGTTATTTAAATTAATTCAACTTTGAAAGTTCGAAATTCAACTTTGAAATTTCGATCGATCAAAGATTTTGAATCTTTGATCATTCGAAATTTCAAAATTGGAAAGGTGTGAGGACTCTTAAATGAGAAGCTCTTTTTTGATTTTGGGGAAGAAATGGAAAATGACGTCATTTTCCAGTTCCTCTCAAAACGATGCCATTTTAATAACACTGACAAAGTAAAAGCTTCCTTCCATGACGAATTTTGTTAGTGCGCAACATAGTGTGGGCATTGACACCCACACTAGATTTATTGTATAAATAAATAAATAAATAAATAAATAAATATATATATATATACCAAGGGGGACGGGAAGTGTGGTCCGAAAAGTAAAGGGAAAGGGAAGATACTTAAGAAAGGAAGTAAGGTAAGAACATAAAGCAGTAAACAAATTAAAATAGTTCAGGCGGCTTGGCCAACCATAAATATAAAGTAGTAAATTAAATAAAAGAGAAGTAAGTAAAACAACTCAGACGGCAAAGCCGACCATAAAATATTGTAAATAAGTAATGAAAATAAATTACATAAAGTAGTAAAAATAAATTACAACA
>JAOXNR010000028.1:16144451-16159811 GCA_028571225.1 Parsonsia alboflavescens
ATATATAAGAAAAACATATATTACATATGTAAATGATAATTAAATAAATGATAATTCAAATATAAGGTGACTATTATAATAAATAATTAAAATTTCAAATTTATGCATACTTAAGCAAATTGGGTTATGAATATGTTTTTGAAAAAAAAAAAAAAAAAAGAAAACACAAACAAGTTATTGCTCGGATGGTTAGATATTTCTATTCTAGGTGGGTGACTAATCTTTAGAAAAAGTGACTTTTTGTCTCCACCCATTTTAGAGTTTTATTTTTTTTAATTGATTGAATAGCTTTTCGAAATTTCCCTTATTTTGATCAATAGAGGGGAAAAAAATAAGGTTGATTTGAGAAAAAAAAAAGTGTATTTTTCAAGCAGAAAAGACCTTTATTGCAAGTCAAAAATAATTTAACGGCCTAAAAGGTTTTTAAACCAAAGAAAAGGAATCTCCCTTAAAAAATAAGATGAAAATCAACAATTTACCTATTAATAATATTATTGAGGAAAGTGAATATTCTTTAACAGAACGGAAAGGGAAAAATTTCCCCTAGTAATAAGGAAATGATGAGGGAGGGAATAGGAATAACCTATTAGCTTTGAATCCCTCGTTATACATTTATATATTACTTAATGTTATATTAATAAAAATCTTACCTGTAACCTTTAATTATTATTTTTAACTCCCTCTAATCGGGATTAAATATGTACATTTCTATTTTGAATTGTTCTTAAATGAATGTCTCATCTCTTAAATTAGTTACAATTTTCTTTAAAAATTTGATATTATTAAATATAAAATGAACTAAATTAACTTATTTTCTTAAAATTTATACAAATAAAAATGAGACATTCAATTCTGGATGGAAGAAATATATTTTATATACTAAAACTTAAAAAGATATACTAAAACTAAAAAGATAAACAAAACCCCAAGCAAACTTGATGTTTTAGAAATAGGTGATAAATTTCTATGTGTTATGTATAACCGTAAGTGATGCATAAATAAATGTATAATAAGGAATCCAAAACCCTTATTATCCATTGTAAAGACAATTTTAACTATAATTTTTTTTTTTTCTTTTACCTTTTTTATCTTCTGTCACTTATAGTCCGGTTAATCAATTTTTGATAAAAAATTCTATTTTTCGCAAGTATTTATAATTTATTTCCACTACGTCCATACGAAAAAGGGTAATTTATATTAACTTTAACATCTGATTTTATTTTTATATTATATTTTAAAAGGATTATATAAATTACCATTAATCAAATTTCACGGATTCACTTCTAAAACAAGAAGTTCTAATCCTGGGGGGATAATATCAACAACATGACTTTGGAAGCCGGTGCAGACTAAATAAATCAATGGGCAATCTTGGTCATGATATATATCATTACTCAAATGGTCATTTCAAATGCATATCCCATTTTCGCACAAGAAGGTTATGAAAATTCGCTGAGTGTTGGTTTAAATTTATTTTTTAAAAATAAACCTAAAAAAAAAACTGCTAACTTTAACTGTTAAAAATTTAACAGTATACCTCATATGGAGTGCCTCCATGTAGAGTGCACTATTGCATTTTCGATACTAAACATTATCAAAGTAGAAGTAATTACTTTCATGGAAAGAAATACTTAGCTCTGAAGTAGTCCAAATCTTAATATGCTCAAAAGGGACCAGAAACAAATATTCAAAAGAGAAGAAAAACAACTCAATAAGTCAAATAAATTATTTTAACTACATTATTCTAATTTTAGACTTGAATGAGTTTCATTATAAATTTGAACAACAATTTATATAATTAATGAATTTTGAAATATATAACAAATGAGATAATAATTAATAAATCATGAATTATTGAACCATATGAACAAATAATTATATTTTGGGTTACTATCTAATCCAATTTTGAAGTCTATTGATTTAGAAGAAAAAGGGGGCGAGGGGACAGTTCTGGGGTCTGCTATACCTGGGGGGAACTCACACTGGGCTAGTCTTGTGAGGTAGTTGAATATTCAAACAGGAGCCGTTTAGATGGAGCAGATTGGAGCAGAACACGCAGACGACTCGTAAGCTGGTAGATCAATGTCCACTGCATTGCCATCTCTGAATCCTTCATCTGCCTAACAACAGAAGCCTGGAAATCCCACGAAAAAAAGGAAAAGAAAACAGGGAAATTCAGGTTCAGGTTCAGGTTCAGACCAAGAACAAATCAAAAAGAATCTAGAAACATGATAAATCAAAGATAATTTGAATGTAAAATTTGACATGTGATGGAAGAAAGAATTACTTAACCGGATACCTGTAGACGCTTCCCAAGCTGGATTTCAACTTCTGTGCCAAAGGAAATATTGCTGGCTAGAGATTTTAGAGGATCAACGGTTGGATCAACGGATAACAAACTGGGAATCTGTGGTGCATAAACTAGTCTCCACCTGGCTTGTCCAAACTCTCCCTTTCCTTCTATTCTTGGCATTAATGTCTCCAAGGTTGCAGTCGCAAGCTTCTTAAATGCAAGCTGGCCATCACCTTCCAAGATGGATTCAGCTAACTGACTCTCAAAGACTCTAGCAGCCTGTTCAAGCAGGAAAACGGCTATTGTCACTGCATCGCATCAGTCTTCAGTTCAGTTCTGTTTTACCCACTTTCTTTTTCATTTTCTCTTTTTCCATTTTTTATTCTGTTGCTGCACTTGGGCTGGAGTTAATAGTTTTTCACATATCATTACTAGTGAAATATCATCAAACAGCATAGATCTACATATGCAAGACTGACAATTCAAATCTCCATCAAAGAACTCCCAATGTTTTACTGCTTTTCTTGATCTAAATGACAAATGAATGCAAATATGACTACTTTGGCATTTTAAGAGTTACCTCAGAAGGAGAAAGAACATCTTGCTCCACAGAGCGAGTTGATGTAACAACCAATTTATCCTGCCATTTGCTTGCCCGACTTTGGATCCTGAATTGCCACTCAGATCCAACTAAAGCCAAGTCCATCATAGGGTCCAGCCCATTATCAGGCTCAAATTTGGCTATGTTCAGATGCTCTCTTTTAAGCCTCAACTGTTTTCAAGGACAGTCAATGATTTCAACAAAATATTATTTCAGATGCTAACGTAGAACAATAACCACAGGAGTTGAAGAAGACAATAAAAGATTAACCTGAGTGGCAACAAGATTCACATCACCATTCTCGAATGTTAGGATGCCTTTAGGTTTTATCCGTTTGGGATGAGCTATCCCATTTAACTCGAGTTCTCCACTAACAGCAAAATTGAGAATCAAGGGATACACTATTCTCAATTCTGGCCCCAAAACAAGCTTCAAATCACTGAGCCAAATATCCAGCTTCGGCCTGCTACTTACTTGCACCATCTCCTTCTCAACTTCAGCCTGTTTACCTACAAGTGATTCAGCTGAAAATTCAGTTCCATATGATTGAGCAACTTGGTCACTCTTCCTGCTAGCATGGATGAGTTCTTCACTTATTGCTGCCTGCCTAAATAATTAGGGTGCCTCCTCAGAGACACACAACATAATCTTGTACTTTCATGGGCACGAATATCTTACAAATTCCACATGCAACAAAAGAAAGAAGGCAGCTACACTATTTTTTCAAACAAATTTAAATGAAAAAAGCATTTAATACTTACCAATACCAAAGAGTTGCAAGGGAGAAAACATTCATCAATAAACTAGATCCTAGAGTAGCACACTAAATCCAATTAAGGCTTATATATGATGAAAATCAAAACATTTTCATCATTGTATAAAATGCTTTTGTCTGGAAATTGCACAATCTGAAAAAACGTAATTATTACTTAAAGAGGCTTGACATCAGTGTATCTATTGGTACTGAGGGGTTTCCTAAGTTTCACTATCACTTAATTGCTTTTGATCATACATTTTTTGGAATGATGTTGTCAGCATGAAATGGCAACTGAAGCCAAATCAAGAAGTATGCTGCATCTTGATGTTTGATGGGTCAAACTGGAAAAGCAAGAAAATATAAGCAGAAATGTGGTGAATCTCACTTCTTTATCACTTAGATCCTTAAGATGACGGTTAATGCTGATTTAGCTTGATCGGGAGGCATGCACCATAGGCCATTCAATTTGTTATGTCAACTTGTGAGGGAGATCAAGATTTATAATGAAATCATGGCAATTATTTCATGATTCTCCATACGCATCAGAGTAGAAGGAGGCAACATCCTTGTATGTTTCACAAAAAATGCTCAGTTCATTGGGAAATGCACAAAGTTTGCTTTCACATAGTACAGCATAAATTCGAATCACTTGTTACCAAATCTCAATGCTCTCTCTCTAGACTAAAGAAATATGCTCATTTAGCAGATCTCAAGAATGGGGATAAGGTTGGAGTTCATTCAAGAATTAAACAATAAATAAATAATAAATATAAGGGTAAATGGTGAGGTCAAAATGGTACATTTTGCAGAATGAAAAAGCTTAAATTACCTGAAGGTTGTTCAAACAGAATGCTTGAAGTAACAGGTTTTAGATTAAGAAAACGAGAAACATATTTTGAAGCAACCACTCTACTGTAACTTCCAGCTGAAATCCTCGACTTAGATGGATCTCTGATGAAAGGAGTAACTCCACTTCCCTTGTCATGGGGTAAATATGCTTCACCTTGACTTAATTTGATTTTCCCAGATATGGTTGGTTGTAATATGGATCCACTTATTTGTAACTGAGTATCAACCTGGCCACTGTTACAAGGTTCATCAGTTTTTGAAGTATAAGACCATTAAGATGGAAATTTTAAAATCAGACTTGAAAAGGAATGCTTGGAAGCAGTACTAATCAGAGATGCAAATGGAGGAACAAAATTTAATAGAAAAAATGATACATACCTAAATATATTCTTTGCCAGAACTTCCAAGACTTCACATCTCAAGTCAATTTTATCACCACGAGCATCCTCACTTATCCTAAGTGGTAGGTTACCTTTCACAGAAAGTTTTCCCTTCCTACTCACTCTACCTTCAAGTGAACCAATTTGTAAACGATTCGAACTCACAAGAAGAGTGCCTCCAACATTAGTGATTGGTTTCCGAAGGACAGGTGAAGATATAGTGGCCCTATTAAAGGAAGCAGAACCATCAAGTACAGGTTGCTCCACTGTACCTCGAACCTACAAAACCATAAACCATAAGACCAGTTGAGTAGGGAATGAGGAACATGTAATAAAATGCAACAGCAAATTCATTTTGGTGGACAGCCAATTAATGTTTCTTTCTATTCAAATTGACAACTAAGATAACCAAAAATATGAGCCAAGAACCTGAAGCATGACTTCAGCATTGCCATGGAGCCAGTTGGCATAAGGTGATAATGCTGTCAATAACATCATGCCACCATCTTTGACATCAGCATCAACTCTTACCTCACCCCCATCCAGTATATTCCAGTTCAAGCCTTTGATACTCTCTGCCAATTGAGTATTCCGTGCTTCTTCGTTTCTTTCTCTGGAGCTTTTTCTATCATTTGGTTCATCAGAAGTTCCTCTACTCTTTTCTGTGGCCCAATTATGAGTCCATGTTGCCTCAGTTGTCTCTCTTTCTATCCTCTCTTCCTCTGGCAAATTACTTTGAACAAATGTTACAGGTATACTTCCTTGGATGTTTACGTGACCGTTTTGGACAACGGGTTCAAATTTTGCATTGAACAAAAACCGACTTGTTGAAGTTAGAGAAGCAACAATCTCAGCTCTCCCAAGGTCTATTCCACCAATAGCACCATCTAGAAGCCTGACTTGTACATCACATTCAGGTTTAGCAATATTACCTCTAAGATCTCCTTCCATGTGCAGGATACCCTTTAATGGAGCTAAAAGTTGCCGTAGAGAGTAAACAGCTTCTGTTGCTGAATCTTCAATAACTTGAACGAGAGTAGGAATAAAGCTAACTGGAAAATTCAGCATTGCAAAATGCAGATTAGTTTTTGGCCCCAGCAAGGTCCCATCTGCATGGAGTGTGGCATTATCCCTTTGAATGAAAATTCTATCAAGACGCAACCCATCATCATTGCTGTAGGCACCTGCTGCTAGGACACGCTGAGTTTTGTAAGTTCCCCATTCCCATTCTTCACCATGAAAGTCAAATTCTGCCTGGAAAAGTACAAAGAAGTAAAATCAGGAAACAATTGATCACAAAGAACATCAATCCTGTTTCTGTTTCCTTTATAAATAATGTGATTTTCAATGGAAGCAAAATTTTCAGAAGATAACCTGAGTTATTAACTGTGATCAAAGACAGAACTGCCAACTCTAATCAATAATAACCACCTTGCAATAGGTACCTTTACATTTATGATCATTTGATTTAGGAGTCAGCCATGAGACAAAATTAAGAAGATTCCAACCAAAAAAGCAGCTGCTTCTTTGCTTGAATACTCAATGGAATTGCACATGCAAGAAAGATTCTAGACTTAATTATTCAGGAATATAAATATGCGGATTTTGGCTACTTTCTTTAAAGAAATTACTGGAGAATAATGAGAGAAGAAACAAGAAAAATAAGGCCTCAAACATACTCTTTAGTTGGCTAAAGTATCCACAACAAAAGTTAAGGACTGCAAAAGATACCCTTTTTGGCATTTCAGAAGAATTTTATGCCACCTTGGCCAGTATTACCAAATAAACTTCAGTATCACAAATTTGGACAATTCTGAGCAAAAATGAGCAATAAACCAACTCCAAAAAAAGGTAAGATTTTGATGTACATACCATTGTGTCTCCATTGCCACCTCCACTTGCATCAAAGGAGCCACTCCATCGGCCTTTGAGTTCAGCTAAACCCGGAAGGTTGAGATCTTCAAGAACAACTTCATCTGAAAGATTAAAATGTCCTCGGATTTCCTAAAAAATATTGTTTGATCAAATAATGCTGCAGAGAGCACAAAAACAATAACACATACAACAAATCTTTTGGTCTTCATGGAAATAAGACTTGGATTTGGTCATCAAACTCCACAGATGCAATATTCTTTACCTCTAGCAGCTTCTGAAGGCTTTCAGCACATAGGCCCACAGATGGCAAACTTTGTATAAAAAGGTCCTACAATCAAGAAGGAAGAGCATGAAAACAAATTTTAAGAAGCAAAGCCTCATTGCCATAAAAAACATTAAAATGCGTATGTAGAATATTTAAGTAACATAAATACTAGAAGACAATCAGAGACAGCAAAAAGAATGGGACAAAGAAGAGGCACACATCATATATGAAGTCAGAGTTTGTTGACAACTCAGATAAATCATTCTACATGACCTTCAAAATATATGGAGCTGGATAGTCATTCTACCCTCTCTATCAGATAAAGCAACAAGCCAAGCAAACAGCATGAATAATCTTTGCCTATCAGGAATCCAGTAAACTTCTACCCAGATATTTCGCTCTGGGATAAAACATTATTAAACACCAGTATTCGCTTCACTCTTACCAAGTGTATGAATGTGCCTGAAATTTTGAATTTCTATGAGGAACCTCAACCGTCTTAAGTAAATATGTACTGAAATCCTGGTCTAACTCCCTAATGCATGATCAGAACAGGAGCCAGGTAACCAAAAAGATTCTCACACACCTAGATCTATATATGGGGAACATTGGGATTAAGTGCCACAGATGTCAATAATGATAGTGATATAATGATTAATGCCTATAATTCCTGAAGTTCTTTAACTCAAGCTCCTAGAAAAGCTACTGCAACGTATGATTTATCAAAAAACTTGACTACAAAGTGTAAAAAGAAGACTATCTTACTCAAGTTAGTTAGCCAAAATGAAGCAATCTCATGAAATTCAACTAGCATCTGCAAAAATTAGATCTACTGTTGCACCATCCAAAAATAAAGAGGAGATCACAAGATAGTAAAACCGCAAATGAAAATTTAGAGTTTGTGTGAAGACAGTTTAAGATATGGTGATAAGTAATTGGTAGTATGCCAAAACACTTGAAACAAAGAGAGCTCACAAAAATCTCCATAATCTGGTTCATTACTGCCTTAACTACATTCTGAGTGGACTTTTCAGGATTAGATGGGATTTTCCCAAACCAAGGAGTCCATCTTGCTCATAAAAGAAAGAGAATAAAATACCCCTTGAATGAAATTCTTAACACTTCATTAAACATAGGAAACCATATGCCTGCAAAAGTTTTCTCATATATCTACATAGATAACAACCTTTGATCTCGATTGAACAGCAGGGTCAGAGCTTCGAGAAAGAAGCCTTGCAAGTGGAAGCATCTCAGCAATCTCTGCTCCTGGAACCTCAAGTCTCATTCTCCACCTACCCATGGAAGATATCACACGTCCCAAATGTCCACTCATTACCCTATGGAATAAGCTCCCCCTTTCTTTTCCACCCGGGTTCCGATCTCGGGAACCAGGTAACACATATTCACCCTGAAGCTCATACATGCTATTGCTTTGCTCCAAAATAGTTTTTTCGACAGTAATCTAAGCAATAAATATCACAAGGGCAAAAACATATCATTGGGTTACTTGAAGAAAAGAAAAAAGCATGACACCAAAAAGAAAGTATCTTTACAGTTTCAAGTAAAAAAATCTTAGTGAAACAATTTACAAGAGAATACCAGTTAACTGAGAAACTGTACACCATTTACCAAAATGAATAAATGCAGAAACTTTAAATACATGTACTAGTATATTTGATTTTTCACCCCAAAAGAACTAATTTTTCATCTGTAATAACTTAAAGAAAAAGAACAACAGCATGTGGACTCAGAAAGAAACAGGGGTGTGGATGTTGGGTCTCATCAAAATGCATACTAAGAAAAGAAAAACCAAATGGGTTATTTACCCACCACATCACCACTCCATCTAACAGCCACATCCAAAGCTTCACCAAGTACACCACTGAATTTTGGCCGGAGTACAGATAACGCTCCATGGCCTTTTCTTTTTTGAAAGTTGAGTTGAAGTTCTGCCTGAAAGCAAAATGTTAAGTGCTTTTGCTGGCTGAGAAATGACAGAAACATAAGTTGGTTAAATAATTAGTAACATCAAGGACCAACAAACACTGATCGAGAGAATAACACACTCGAGCTATGGATTACCAAAATGCTCCTCACTATTAATAACATGATAGAATTTACAGAAGTTACAACTAAAGAAGTCAGTGTGGAGTTTTATCAACAATTAAACTCGAAAGCAAAGCACCACTATTTTCTGAATCTTACTTCAGGAATTACATATGAAATTCTTTCAACAAAGATGAGAATTACGAAGAATTGGTAGGAAGAAATATTAACCACAGACTGAACCTTGATATACTCTATTATAATAAATTATTGTAACCAAAAGATATATTAGCAGCCATTGACCATATAACTGAGCTGAAATTTGAAATGTGGCACTGAGTATGGATCCAAGATTCTGGTTTATTATCAAAGTCATGCTACCTTGGGTTCAGATATTGTTAGGAGTGAAGGTTGGAGCTGTCAAGTTGATTGCTTCCTTTTGGCATATAGAGATTTTGAATCAAGGACACTCAAGACCTCAAGAACACCAATGCTTTTGGACTAAAGACCATGAATTGCTTTTTGGCTGCGAAATTAACTTTATCTTGGAACTGAAACTTAAGCATAAGCTCTACTTTTTAGGGAAAAAAAATTCTATGCAAAAATTATAAATTATTCCAACTGTAGGCAAAAGGATTGTGTGCACCTAAATGCACAATATACAACACAAATCCATTTTTTACAAGTATCTATGAGAAATGTAGACATACAGGACAGACTGAATTTATATTCCTTATAAAATCTGAAAATCTTCAGGTTCAAAAGCCTCCTTATTAATCATCTATTACAAATGTGGGCTGTCTCATTTTTGCTAATTCTGAATTTCATGCAAGAACAACACTGCCTGATACTCCACCGTTGGGGGGGCGGGGCGAGGGGGGGGGGGGTATGTTTGACAAACTAGCATGGTTCTGCATTCTGGATTAGATCTTAAAATAAGAATCCATATTGACTTTAGCGGAACCAAATGATTTACAGCATAGTATGTATCACACTTCACACAACCTAGAAACTTGCTTACCCTCTGAATTGTTCCACGAAGTGATCCAAGCTCCAGCTCATCAAGTGGCAAATGGCGTACCTGGTTGGTTGCATTTTGACAGAAAATTCAAAATAACCCCCAGAGAAAGAAACTTGACAAAAAAAAAATCAACGACAAAAAATAACCTCCAAGTTAGCTGATTGTAGTGGCAGGTAACAAGCATTAACTCTTAGATGGCCTTTTTGAAGAGAAAACGATAGCATTTTTTGTCTCATATTTTCTTCATAACTGGGCTGCAGTGGACCCACAATCTCCAGTGCGAGACTTTCATCAGGCCTACCTGTCGTGTCCAACTGTTTCATAGAACCATGAGTTCAGCTAAGTTTAGCTATCTTTAGAGAAACAAATTATGATTGATGGTTCATATATCTTGCAATATATAAACAGTTCAAAATCCATGCGAATGGAACAAAAGAAAATGCAGATGCTCCACTTGCAGGAAGCAAAATCTCAAGGAGGAGGATTTGAAGTAATGTTATCAGATTAGGTAGTTATTGTCTTAGCGCATAGCATTACATTGAAAAACTAACTTTGCACTTAAAAGGTGTTAAATTATCAGCAGCTCTAAAATCCTAAGCTGTTCAATTAAGGCCCACCAAGTGCTCAACAACAAACGAGCAAAACAAAACAAATTTGTCAATAACCGAAATCAAACACAAGATCTCCTGCTCGGATTCCATTTCCATGATAAATTTATAACTGCACTAAAAGCTTAACATGGTAAAGCGGATTGGATTTAACCACTCAACACACCATGTGAGCTGATCATAAATTCTCAATAAAGGCTTATCACGTGGTCAATAGCAGGCAAAGTAACACAAATTTTTGTCAATAATAGGAGTTGAAACCTGGACCACTCTGGTGTCCTATTAAATTTCTACATCCTATTTTGAAAGTTTAAACTGATAGAGAAGGGTTAAATTGGTTTCCTTAACACACTCCTGCACCCACATGTGAGGGTTCACACCAACCCAACATATGGACAAAATGCTCTCGCGGTAGGCGGAGATAGAGTCAAACCTTGGACCACTAATCATCTAGCCATTCTAGGAAGTTTTCTTTCGTTAACAGATAATAGCTTAGAACTAGGTACATACAGCTATATTTCCTATTATTAGAATGTCAAATCAACCCTGGGATCCAGTTTAGTAAATCAAGGGATAATAGCTTAGAACTAGGTATGTTTGGCTATATTCCTACTATTCTCTTGCAATTGAATACTGAGAATTCCTCTTTCATTTTTCAAACAAACAACAGTCAACAGAAAGCAAAAACTGCATAAAAACATTACTCCATTCAACTGCAATCTGTGGATGTATAGATATGGGGCATCACCTTGATGTTCCATAAACAATTCCACTTGCTTGACCAAAAAGAAGTGAAAAAAATAAATAAATAAATAAACAAAGAGCAATAGGGAGTAAATTTAGATCATCCTAGGATATTAAGAATTTTATCAGAATAAACTAAAAATATAAAAGTGAAAAGAAAATTATATATATTAAAAAAAAAAATCAGAAAGAATCAAACAACAGGCCAAAAAAAAATTAAACACTGAAGAAAACAAAAAAATTTCTTTAGGAAATCTGAAACAAACCTTAACTCCCAGATGTGAGATGCTCAATACACCAGCCAATTGAGGTGCCACCATTAACTGATTGAGTTTCAGACCTGAGATTGAAACATCACCAGAAAGAGTATGTACATGGTTGCCACCCTCTGTAGGTATGAGATTTTCTTCAAAATGCAAAGCCTGTTCGCTATTTATAACCTCTCCTTGAAATTTAATTCTTCCAGTAGCTTTCAGATGCATAGGCCTTAAAGAATCAAAAGAAAAGGAAGGGACAGAGCTGAAGAACTCAAATCCTCGCATTCGCAGATCCAACTCAACCCCTTCAACAGTCACAGGCAGGGCAACTTTTGCATTATAATCTCTCTGAGTTAACAAACATTCATCTGGATATTTTGTTAGAAGTTTTGTGTACAACTCAAAAGCCACTGATGAAGAATTCAAAGTTATGTAATCGTGTGAAATTATCATATCTCCACGGGCATCCATTAGCGATCCTTCAGCTTTTGGTGCAGTCCACTTTATGTCAAATCTCCTAAATTACAAAAATTTTCTATATCAGCCAATCACCATCAACACAAAGGCATGTCCATTTAAGCAAAAAAAATTCTTCATGTGCAAAATTGCAAGGACAAGCAATAAAGATCTTACGGTCTCAACAATGGCCCAGAAAGCTTAGTTTCTCCATTTAGATCCCCTAACTTAAGCGGCATTAGTTGAAGATATCCAGATATATAACGATGAATAATTTTATCAAAGCATAAATTGCCTGATAAGTTGACATCCATCGCGGTCTCATCAAATTCACCCTACAGGATTAAAGATTCAATTCAAAACCAAGCAACATACTTAAGCACGACAAAGAAAGTTCACAAGAGAACAGTATGCAAAGAAGCAACACGCTCTCAACATAAAAGGCTGCCCTTGAATGTTCATACCCACCATATGTTGTTTAAGAAATCTACCTTCCACAGTCATCAAATATCTGTAAAATCCATCAACAGTTTAGACATTCCTTAAGAATATTGCTGTCAGAATAGCATGCATTTGTCTGTGCTTAATTTTCAATGCAGACTACTTAAAATATAAAAAATCAGCACTTCTAAACATTGTATTCTTAAGGTAGCTAGTATGATGCTTCACTTGAGTTAACTCGGCATATTTATTTTGAAACTGTAAAACATTAACTTATGTAAACCCTGGAAATAAGTTTTAAAGATTAGTTCCCTTATTAGCATTTTAGAATCATAAGTCATGATCTCGCAAGTATTTCCCCTCCAGAAGGCAGCAATACATTGGACCTGGAATTCAATGAGTTAACTTAGGGAGTAGAACAATCCCAAAAAGTTAAAGCACAATAGGAAAGTCAGAATGTATAAAATATCATTAATGGCACCTGAAAATTAGTTAAGTGTTCCTACGGGGGAACTTGTAATAAGACATAGTAAAATAAAGCCATAGAGCCCAATCATGTCCAAGACAGATAATTTGATGCACTTTATTCCTTGTTCACCAAAGAAGGTTGTCTAAGAAACAAAACCTCAGGGCATATCCATGCATTCCCCGCTCCACGAATTTCCCCACCATCAACAAGGTTGGCACGAATTCCATACAAATCGGCAACCTGATAGAAAAGACAGCTAACCCATCATGAATATGGAGGATTATGAAAAATATCAATGAAATTAAAGCCTGAAAGTTATTATTTCACAAAATTGTTTTCAAGAACTCACACAATTATCTGTATTAAAAGTAAAATTGGCTGAAACATATGAGAATGGCACATGATCAAATGCTGCAACTGCACCAGCTTCTTTGTTCTTCATCATTGCTTCATAGGCAATAGACGATGGAACGTCAGAAGCAAAGCTTGACATTTTCCTTGAGACTAGTGCACTCCCCACAAAGATAGGAGCATCCAAAGGACCTTGACAATTGAACACAGCCGTGACTGAACCTGCTATCTGAAGTAGGAAAAGAATAACTATCTAGTCAATACAAAGCAAAGAAAATTTCTGAAATGTTAATCCAAAAGAAAAAATATATATATAAAGTTAAATTCAAAATCCGTAACAAGAACAAAGGAGGTAAATGCATTCTACAATTTAACAAACGAGAGAACAGTCAACAGAAACAATTTCCTTGGGGATGAGAAATCAAATAAAACATTAGACTGAACTACCCTAGTGAGAAAAGGGAGAGAGAACCAGGCAACAAAGATCATATCTTCCGAAATACAACACAAAATTAATGTTCAAATTACACTTCCAAAACTTCTTCTGAGATTTAAAAACCAACAATCAGTAACCAGATTTAATCCTCAATCAACCACACAAAGCCATCATGTCCAACTCTGAGCTGCCCGAGAAAACAAAATATATTGCAGCCTGCGTTTTGGTTTTACTAGTTTTACTGACTTCATGGGCAACAGTACAAATATTTAGCACTCTCCTAAATTCCTTTCCCACTCCAAAAAAGGTATCATTCTCACATCTCTTTTTCAAAAAGAAAGAAAAAAATTGAAATTGAAACACCTAAGCTCTTATCCATCCTCTTTCCATTCTCTGATGTTGATGGTAAGGATTTGGAGACAAATTCATGAAATTTGCAGCACGAATAAGAAAAAAGAGGGATATAAGCCACCAAAAAAATATTTACCTAAATAACAAACTCCTTTGTACAACATATAAAAGAGTCAAATGATATAAAAAGATTCACTTGTTATTGAAGCAAGAATTCAAAAAAGGTGGTTCTGGGTATAGTTGTTTTAACTGCAGCTATAAATTAATTAATTAATGATAATAAAAACAATAATAAAGAAGTCCTTTTCAGTCCTTCAGCACACAATATGCCAATTTTTCTTGTCCTTGTACTTTTATCTGATGAGACTCTTCCAGCACAATTTCGAATCCATTTCTTAGGCTCTTGCGTGTCTGAGGATTTGTAGAGTTCAATTTATTCTAATTTGTTTGGTAATCTGAAACTATAACAGAACTTCTACACAAAATGCACATGCAACTAAACCAGAGCAACAAAATTATATGAGGGTTTTCTCTAATTTTGCAATTGATTTATGTCTTTTATTCAAAAGGAAGATGGAAACCCCTGTGATTTCGTTATGGCTCTGTCATCTCTCCATCAACTACTTACCTGCTGTTTAAAGTGGCTTTCATATTATGGATCTCTGGCATCTGCTTCTAATATGTTTTTGGGCTGAAAATTTTGTCTATCTGAGTGATTGGTTTGGCTCATTGCATTTGTTAATTGCCCATGGACAGTTATTTTTGCCCAAATATGGACTGTCATTACCAGGATATTTGCACAGAATATCTACGAGACTGGTTGGGAAAAACATAACACACAGCCTGGTTATTGATCCAAGAGATTTATGGTCACTCAAGCCGATCACGCTTAAACTTTCTTGGATAGCAAGCACTTGGATCAATTACATGTTCTGTCTTTCTTTATCTCTATAAATTGAATAGTCAGGAGTATCGTTTGATCTTTTTGTAGCGCTTGACATTCTCTCTAAAGCTTTCCATGACTTCCTTTCGTTTCTTTTGTTTTAAGCAATAAAATGGGTGGGGATCCTATAATACCTGCTTTAATAATAATAATAATAATAATAATAATAAAACAAAATTACATACCGGAAACAACAAGGGCTTCATTTTGAAAGTCT
>JAOXNR010000028.1:16159911-16170790 GCA_028571225.1 Parsonsia alboflavescens
TAATAATAATAATAATAATAATAATAATAAAACAAAATTACATACCGGAAACAACAAGGGCTTCATTTTGAAAGTCTTCATCAATGCATTAATTTCTACAGAAGGAACCTGGAGGAGCAATTACAAGCAAATATCATTACCTTGTGCAATCAAGCAAAATAAGCAATGAAGAAGACAAAAACAATTATTGACCCAAATTACTTTAATTATCGATCGTAACATTTTTCCTCACAAAAGGTGATATTTCAGGTACAATGTGAGCACCCTTTTTCTCTTAGGGTGTGTGCATGTGTTTGGTCAAGGGGACATAGGGAGGATTCCATTTGCATATATATCATACATGAAAATGTGGCCGTCACAATTGTCTGAACTTTTCCTGCTTCCCAACTGTGGAATCAGAAGAAAGTGGCACACAAAAAGCACCACTAATACTAGTGGAATAGCTCTTTACTTCATGCCACCACCTCTATGCACTGGATATCTACTTTGGGCTTAAAAAAAAAAAAAGATTGTTTACTTTTTAAAAAATAAACATTTTTTATATAAAAATTTCACAAAAAACCTCCTTAATTTACGGGGATGTGAATCTCATTCATTTCAAGTCTAACTACGAGAATTAACAAAAAGTGGTAACATATTTGTGATAGAATACTTTCCTAAATAATGGTGCAAAATCAAAATCGGATATCCATTTTGGATGGAAGGAGTAATGTTTCATGTCTTGCCAACATCCGCATCTTCAAATTATAGCCTTCCATAGATTAATGCAATTACAGTAGCCCTCCAATAACCGTCGCTTACCAAAGCAACATGAAGGAACATCCTTGTTGTCATAATACTGAAGTAGCAAAGTTGATGGGCAATTAGCCTTTCTGGTCCCCAAACCTTTCGTGAATTACCATTTTCATTCATAGAGTGTATGACGCAACGAAATATACACAAGAGACTAGTTAGCGTATTAGTCCAAACGAGAAAACATTCGAATCCTCGAACAACCTTGAGTCCACAAGGAAAGAGAGAGAAACCCTGAAATATTATTGATAATTGATTGAATGAATAACCCTTAGGCATACATCCTTATTTATACTAGTAGAAGTTTTTGTATTCCTAGTCAGACTAGGAAATAAAAACCAAGTAAACTACTAAATCTAAGTTCTGTATTCCTAATCAGATTAGGAAAAAAAAACTAAGTAAACTACTAAAGCTAATCAAGCTAGGAAATAAAAGCCAAGTAAAAATCTATTCAAACTAGGAAATAAGTAAACTACTAAAGCTCCCTAATCAAACTAATAAACTATTTCTTTATTTCTTTTTGTCTAGACTTGACACAGTCCAATTGCTCCAGAAATATCTTGGACACTTGTTCTACATCAGTCCCCTCTTCTTTGAAAGAGCTCGATCTCGAGTTCAAATTAGGATAGAACAGCTCCGAGGCACAATACTCATACAAGTCACCAACATAGAACACCTTAGAGATTTTCATAGAATCTAGCAAATCGATCATATACGCATTAACCCCAATTTTCTGCACCATCTTGTACGGATCATACTTCTTGGGCTTGAGCTTGTGGTAAGCTCCTTGAGGATACCTCTCCCTCCATTTGTGCTTGATGCTAAACGTGTATTCCTGCAAAGCATTGACCCACTTCACATGCCAAGAACTCAACTTGTGCTGTCTTTGCAAGAATTTCAACTCCTGATGATCCGAATACAGAACAAACTCCACTTTAATACTGCGAATCAAGTTCCCCAAGCTCCTCTTCGTCACTTCAGTCTGACCATTCATCTAAGGATGTGCAGTTGAACTTCTTGAAGCGTCGTACCAAACAACTACCACAAAGCAATCCAAAAGTGGCTCATGAACCTTACATCCCTGTCAAAAGTAATAGATCTGGGCACCCCATACAATCGAACCACCTCACGAAAGAACAATCGTGCCACATTAGAGGTATCGGCTGTCTTCTTGCAAGCATTGAAGTGCACCATTTTGGAAAACCCGTCTACCACGACAAACACAGAATCCATTCCTCACAAAGTACGTGGCAATCCTAGCACAAAATCCATAGACAAGTCCTCCCAAATAGAGTTAGGAACTGGTAAAGGCGTATAAAGACCAGTATTTTGAACTTGACCTATTGAAACCTAGTAGATGTGGCATCTTCGTACAAAATTCCCTACATCTCGCTTCAACTGAGGCCAGAAATACCTTTCTTCAAAACTCGCTACAGTCTTGTCCCGTCCTAAGTATCCACTTAAGCCTCCACCATGAAGGTCTCGGATCAGGCTTTCCCTTAAGGAAGTCTTGGGAATGCATAGACGGTTGCCCTGAAATAAGAACCCATCGGTGATGTGAAACTCCTCAATAGGCCGCCTCTAACCACAAACCCCCCATATTTTCATGAAATCCTCATCCTCTGGGTATAACTCTTTCAAGTATTCGAACCCCATAATCTCGTGGGCTAAGGTTATCAACAAGTAAGTGCGTCAGCTTAGAGCATCAGCCTCGCAATTAGTACCCCCAGACTTATGCAGAATAGAGAAAGGCAATTTCTACAGATAAGCAGCCCATCGCACAAGCATACTATCCAATTTTTCTGACTGTTGACAAATTCAATGCTTGGTGGTCCGTGTACAATACAAACTCCCTTTGAATCAGATAATGCCCCTAATGCTTAAGAGCACGAACCACAGAATAAAACTCTTTGTCGTCGGTGCTCCACTTCTGCCTTGCCTCATTCAGCTTATCACTAAAGAATGCCACCGATCTCTTCTCTTAGGAAAACAGAGCCCCAATTCCAATGCCACTAGCGTCACATTCAACTTCAAAAATTTTGTCGAACCTAGGTAACGCTAAGACTGGTGCAATACTTAGCTTCTCCTTTACCAAAGCAAAGCTCTTGTCTTGCTCATCTCCCCACATGAACTTGCCCTTCTTCAAACACTCTGTGATTGGAGCCATAAAAGTGCTGAAGTTTCGAATAAAACACCGATAAAAGGTAGCTAAGCCTTGGAAACTCCGAACTTCTGTCACACTTTTCGAAGTGGGCCAGTCGCGTATGGCTCAAACCTTATCCTCATCCACAAGTATCCCTTCAGAACTCACCACATAGCGAAAAAATAAAAAGCTAGGAGTCAAGAAACTGCACTTCTTAAGTTGAATGTACAACTTGTTTTCCTTCAAAACAACAAAACTCAGTGTACATAATCCACATGTCCTTCCTCTGTTTTGTTGTAGATAAGGATGTCATTAAAATAAACGACAACAAACTTCCAAATGAATGGTCGTAAGACCTAAGTCATCACCCTCATGAATGTACTTGGAGCATTAGAAAGCCCGAATGGCATGACAAGCCACTCATAAAGCCCATCCTTGGTCTTGAACGCAGTGTTCCACTCATCCCCCGGTCGAATACGAATCTGATGGTACCCACTTCAGAGATCGATCTTGGAGAACCACTTTGACCCATCCAGCATGTCAAGTCGCAGTATGGGAAACCTATATTTCACTATGATTTTGTTGATGGCAAGATTATCCACACACATTCGCCAATTTCCATCCTTCTTTGGCGTTAAGAAGGCTGAAACACCACACTTTCTCAAATATGTCCCCACTACAACTCCTCTTCCACTTTTTCCCTTAGAATTTCACTCCCATTCGGACTCATCCGGTAGTGTGATAGATTAGGCAAACTCATGCTAGGCACTAGATCAATCTAATGCTGAATGTCCCTCATGGGAGGGAGCTCATTGGGCACGTCATCAATGACTAACTCGTTGAACTCCTCCAATAAGGGCTGTATCTTTGATGGCACCAAAATATCAACAACCTCCGTTTTATCCTCAACCACTAACACCTTCACAACCATGGCATAAACCAGCTTAGACGCCTTGAAATCTGTTACAAACTCATTTTCGCAATTAGCAATGGTTAGAAACGATGACCCCTCTGCTTTAGGTTGTCTTAAAGACTCCTTTCGCTCAATAGGTCCCATAACAATTTTATAACCTTGATAATTAAAAAAATAGACACCTTCACAACCCTTATATATCACATGTACATCATACTACCACGGCCATCCCAATAAGACATGGCTAGCATCCATATCAATGACATCACAAGTAACAATAGATCTATAAAATTTCCCGATTGAAATAGGAAGCTTACAAATTTATATTACCTTTACCGCGGGTCCTTTCTTGATCCAGTCGATACTATAAGCAGTGAGATGAGGTTCTGTTGGTAACTTTAGATGCTCCACCTGTCGCCTCGCCACAAAATTTTCACAACTTCCACCACCCACAATCAAGTCACAAACTTTTTTGTTAATTGAGCAGTTTAATCGAAAGATGTCATGGCATTGGGTGTTTTTTTCCATCTTTGGTGCGGATAGCTCGCTGTCAGAAACATGATGGGGCTGGCGTATAACAACAATTTGATTTTCAACAGGTTGGCACCGGGCAAATCCCTCAGCACAATCCCAATGAAGGTCAAGGGGGCAACGTTGGGCGACTCTCATCGCACGATTCACATTAACCCTCCCTGCTCCTTGGTCAATGCTAACGGTTAGTAATTGCACCACATCACGGATCCCAATTATGGAATCACTGAGTTCCGTGATATGTGTTTGCTTATTCGTCACCATCTCCTAAAGATCATAAAACCCACGACCAACATCAATGGGTGTGTCATCCAGCTTGTTAAGTGCCATCGATCCAGGCAAAACCTTGCTCTGATTCCACTTGAACCAACGGAATATACACAAGAGACTAGTTGGCGCACTAGCCCAAACAAGAAAACGTTTGAATCCTCGAACAACATTGAATCCACGAGGAAAGAGAGAGAAACTCTAAAATATTATTGATAATTAATTGAATGAATAGCCCTTAGGCATATATCCTTTTTTATACTAGTAGAAGTTTTCGTATTCCTAGTCAGACTAGGAAATAAAAACCAAGTGAACTACTCAAGCTAAGTTCTGTATTCCTAATCAGTTACAAAATAAAAACCAAGTAAACTACTAAAGCTAAGTTCTGTATTCCTAATCAGATTAGGAAATAAAAACCTAGTAAACTACTAAAACTAATCAAGCTAGGAAATAAAAGCCAAGTAAAAAGCTAATCAAACTAGGAAATAAGTAAACTACTAAAGTTTCTTAAACAAACTAATCAACTATTTCTTTATTTCTTTTTGTTTAGACTTGACACGGTCCAATTTCTCCAGAAATATCTCGGACACTTGTTCTACATCAACGTATATTCAATCTATTTTCATAAATTAATTTTCTATAAAGTGCTATGCTTGTCCAATGGCTATCACATTACCTAACTGATGGAATATGCCAAAACAAGCCTCCATTCTTGTAATATTTTTCTATTGCATGGAATGCTACTTATGTCATCTGCAACATAGTCAAAGCAGTGCCCAGTTGCTTCAATGCCAATCTATGACCTTAATAGCCTACCAAATTAACCATGTCAGTCAAAAAAACGATTTTAGTACTGCTAGTTTGAGAATGGAAATGGTAATCCAGAAAAGATTCGAGGATGATAATAGATCAAGAAAGAGTCTGAGACAAAAATGGTATCTCAGAAAGGTACTACCAAGATGAAATTAAGGGAAAAAATTAATAATCTCTCTTGGTGTCTTCTTATTAAGCCAATAGCACCCATTTTACATATTCAGATTAATTATTTCTCCCTGAAACACCCCTGTTTATGATATATCATAAAATCGTGAAGTTTAGGAAACACATTCCCTTCTCTTTTGTCTAAATATACACAAACTTCTCTCTCCCGACCTTACCGTAACTATTGCACCTCAAGTCTAAGAACTTTGAAGATGAGTGGGGGGGGGGAGGGGGGGGAAGGCTCAAAGGAGAAAGATTACTCAGGATAACATTTTCAATGTTGTGTAGAATATCAGTAAAAATCCAAAAGATGACTTATAGGGTGTTAACATGTAATTATATTGGACAGTTGCCTTCGTTCTAGTTGGTTAAGGATTTCTTAGTTGAGTTGGTTAGTAACCATTGACAATAGAATTAGTTCATTGTGATATTTTGAGTATTTTGCTAAATTTGTTGATGATTGTTTTAGAATAACATGATTAAACTTTTATGAAAACCGAGTTGTTTTCTCATTTTGTGATCTGACGTAAAAACCTATCACGTCAAAGGATAATTCTCTCTACTTAACAAAAAAGATGGAATACTTTATCAAACTTTTTGATGTTGATACACCAACCCAAAACAATATGGTTGAAAGTAAAAATAGGGAACTGGTAGAAACAGCTCAAGCCCTCTTATTCCTAATGAGTGTACATATATAATTTTGGGGATGATTCTATTTTCACAACTTGTTTTTCTTTATTAGCTATACACCTTCCTTGGTTCCTAAGAGTGTAATTCTATATAATGTTTTGTTTTTCATTGTCATCGTTTCCAATTGAACCCAAGATCTTAAGCAATTCATGTTTTGCTAATCAAATTTGATCCTAAGTCTCTTCTATTCACATCTTCAAAAGTCATGGGTGCTCTTGTCTTGATCTTGATGTTATTTTGAATCTACCAATGTTACATTCTTGTACACTAATCCATTTCTTCTCTGTATGAAAGTAAGGAGAGGAACGATATATTACTATACACAACTAGATCTTCAAATACTCATGAAGAGTCCTTGATACATGTCCTCCATCGACGCATTCATCATCAGATTTTGAGATGTTGATTACCCTTAATTACTTGTTCTTCAATTGTTTCATATGATCATTTGTTCCCGTCATCCTATCCCCTTCTAGATTCAATTTAAATCCCTAAAACTAATTCAAGAAGTTATAGCCATCTTGGTTGATGTGATGCTATGGTAGGAGATCAATGCTCTTACTTATAATGGTACTTGAGACTTAGTTAGCTTGCCTACTGGTAAACAGGCTATTGGACTCATTCGAGTGTTTGAAGTCATAATAAATCTTGATAGCTCTATTGTAAGTCCTAAAACTCACCCAATAGCTAAGAGATACACTTAGAACCTATGCAGTTGATTAAAGTTATACTTATTCTTTATCATAAAGTTGACTTCTGTTCGGTTCCTTATCTCTCTGGCAATAAGATAACTCATACTTGGCCCATATATAAATGAATACTAAGATAGATTTTTTTTTTTTTTTTTTTTTTGTTTTCATATTGCTCCATATAAACCTCCTCTTGTAAATCTCCATGGATAAAAACAATCTTAATATACAACTGATAGATAGGCTAAGATGATTTTCTACAAAACAGATAAATGATCAATGAAACAAGAGAGAAAGTGACAATATAATTGATCAGTATGTCTGAGCATATCCCTTAGCCAGCGCGGGGGCTTTAAGACATGCAATAAAGCCCTCAGGACTCATTTTGACTTCAAACACCTTGCATCCACAACCTTTTAATTTAATCAAGTCTCAAGTACTATTTTTCATCAAGAGCATTCATCTCTACTATCATTACAACACACCAACTAGGATGGGCTATATCTTCTTGAACATATTTAAGGAGAGAAACTGAATCCAGTGAACTAACAAGGGAATAGGAGGATGGAGGCAAGAGAAACATAAAAAACAACACAAGAAACAGGATAAGTCATTGACATGAAGATCCAGATCATTTTCGGATGGTATATCAAGAATCTGACAGCAAAGAACTCAACGGAGGACACGCATCAAGGACACCTTGCCTTCTTGAATAGATGTGGCAATCCACAAACCAGAAAAATCAAAAAACACTCATTGCAGAGTAAAGCAGCAGCCAAATATCGCAAAACGAGACAAATATACCCAACAAAATTGGAAACCAATGATGGAAATAGGAAGTAGAGCCTCCGGCAAAACAACTATAGAAAGCCCAGAAAGAGCAGCAGCAAGACATGCCAAAACACACCGAGTGAAGGTAGGATCAGCTGAATCATGCAGCTTGTGAACGGTCATCCGGTATATGGAACACTTCACTTTAGCCAGACTTCCAGTGGCGCAGGCTAACTATGACGAAAACTATTTATGGTAGGCTCTAAGACCATGTTAAATCAATAGGTTTGAAGAATTTCTTGACACCTCTTTTTCTTTTTCTTTTTCTTTTTCTTTTTTTGGCAGAACACACGTATATACTACGTTCTCAACCATCTAGAACTTAATAATATGCTACCATATCCTTGACCATCTACAATTTAAGAAGCTAGAACTAGATGGTCTTCTAATATAATTCTTATACAAATACATGTGTTAACATTCCTCAAGTAGTGTTAGAAACTACATACAGGCACCAGTATCCAATTTCTATATTTATAAAATTTGAGACATTTTTGGTATTCAAACCTAGACTCTTAATTTCATCACTTACATATAGCTGCTTTCACAATATTCTAATTATCACGGTTCAGATGCTGGTTTCTCATTCTTCTTTTGATCCTCTAGGACACTTCCAATAAGTGATGAAGGTTATGTTTACCAAGAAATACCAAAGGGGATAGACAGCAGAAAATTCATGATTAAACCAGCTTCAAATTCCATTCGGTAATGTGACTTTACCCTTTCATTTGCATTCCATGCCGGCCAACACAAATCTGATGACTAAAGAAAGATGCAGGAAAATACATGGAAGTAATGGCTCGAGGCGGAGGCAAAAAATTCCAAGAAGGTTGTGATATTTCGTATACTAAGCATTAAGTGATAAGTTATTACAGATGGAGCATTCAGTTGGATAATTATAGTATAGACAATAAATCAATCAAAGTGCCTGCTTGATTTAAAAATATTTAGAAAGATATAGTTTAAGGGGAAGTGATGGAGAGTGCCATGCCACACACAGACACTGTGTGCGGCACCCTCGATAAGACGTCGTTTTGTAAAAAAAAAATTTGAGCAGAGACGGAGCAAAGCCATGAAACCCATCACCACCTACGGCCACCACCTGTTGTGCTCTTTCCATCAAACCCATCAGAGCTGTGCAAACAAATCGGAACACAGCTGCACGTCAACACCCCACCTAACCCCTGCCACCACCAAACCCAAACCACCTCCCCTGCCATTCCACCACCCAACACTGCAAACAACACCGCCGGTTCTGCGGACCAACTAGAGAGGCAAACAGACCTCGCACCACCACCACCACAACCCATCGCACCACCCCAGCAACTCTCGCACCACCACCTCCATCCCAAATCAAAGTTTCCACTACTACCCATCGCACCACCCAGCACCCCTCACACCACCACCTGCAAATCCCAAATCAAAGTTTTCCACCACCAAACCCAAACCATCTCCCCTGCCATTCCACCACCCAACACCGCTGGTTCTGCACAGACCACCATCTCCACCACCAAACCCAAACCAACCGCCCCTACCATTCCACCACCCAACACAGCACCCAACCAACACCAACCGCGGTGGCCTCCTCATCAACATCACACCCAACAGAAGGAGAAAGAGAGAAGGAGAGGTTTGCCTTCTGCGAGATTTGCCCCAAAAAACTTTTTTTTTAAAAAAAAATAATAAAAAAAACTTGCCAGTGAAACAACGAGTTTCACGGTGCCGCACACAGTAGTGTAGCAATGAATAGAAACATTAAAAAGAAAAAAGAAAATATTCGAGGAATGAACATGAATAGAAATTATTTAGGTTCAAAGCTTATCCCTGATATCTAAGACATCCCCCAACCACCAGCCAAAACCTCTTTTCAACCTAATTAGCACTAAAAGAATGATGTGCAAGTAGCTCCCAACTTAAAAGGAAAGTGATTGATGCCATGCTACACAGGATGGTTGCGTTTTATCTTGCATTTCTACTATTGTTGGAAGGTTCAATACACAGCTTCAGTTCTCATAGACAAGAACTACACTCAGATGACATATTGGACTACCAAATCAACTCTTTTTTTCTTTTTTCGTTCCTGAGTCGCATATTTCCTACCCAAGACAGTAACAGCTATTGAAAACCTTCTACTTTTTCACCGGAAATTCTAAGCTTTACCACTTTCAAAACGAGGAACTCCAAATAGTTTTGCTACTTAGTCACACACATAGTATATCTGAAGTACGTTAAGATCTCACTGTAAAGTACATCTGGTACAAAGTGAGCATGCATCATAAAGACAACAATGCTTTAAATACAACAGTACCTGACACATAAGATGAAATTCACCTTGCTCTGGATCAATACCAAAATCTCCAGAAGCTTCTAAAGGAGCATTCCCGAACCAGCCGCTTGCATTGTGTAAAAATATTCGCTGGGCACGGAAACACAGACTGGCAGACATGTCCTGTAAGCAGCCATGTATAGCGTCAGGACTTCCAAATTTGTATAAATGGGAACATATTACAAACTTGAGAATATAAAACAAAAGATAATAGTTTTGCTGCATATACTCAAGTCATTAATTGATATAGCTGTGCTTGCAATACGAATGGCAACAATTAAGACATTCAAAACACTTGACCTTTTGGTCACCTTTTTGCTAACATGAAAACAAAGTTAAGGTAGATAACAAAAAAATGAAGCACACTTTAGTGTCGTATCGTCATAATAAGCCTCATGCCAAAACTTTGGTTGTCTAAGAAAAGAATAATCTATTTGAAACAGATTAGTTTTTAGAATATGAATGTTAAAATCCTAATTTACGTAGCCTGTAGGTTCAGTAAATTAGCGATACTTCTTCAATTGTCAAGCACGTCAAAATACCATAGTAGGAAATAGCAAGATTTAACCTACGGCCATATGGAATTATCATTGTATCTTGGAGTACACACTAATTTTGATAAGAATATTCACTTAAATTAGTCCAATAGATTCTAGCGCATTATTAGTAAGTCATCAGAGTTCTGTCGATAAAGGCCATACAGCTGCAGAGAT
>JAOXNR010000028.1:16170890-16183432 GCA_028571225.1 Parsonsia alboflavescens
ATTAGTCCAATAGATTCTAGCGCATTATTAGTAAGTCATCAGAGTTCTGTCGATAAAGGCCATACAGCTGCAGAGATTTTTGCCATTTCTTAAAGTCAACATGGACAAGGGATACAGTTAAAGAAGATTTCCTTTAATTTCTTTTGACTGTGGATTTAAGTAAATTGTTATATGCATCTCAGTGTTGAACGAAACTGCATTTGCAAGAAACATGAAAATTAAGAGGTCTACATGACAGTGGTGAGGCATCATCAATCATGAAGATTCCAATAACCAGTTAAAACACCATAGCATCTTATCCTATAAGTACTAGGGATTTCCAGATCTTGAGCATTATTTTACTGGTCCAGGTTTCCTTACTATTAATTTATACTGAAACCTAAGTACTGAGTAGATGAAAAGCATGACAGGAACACCAAAAAGATAACTGCATTACAGAAGAAAAAACCTAAACTGATACAAGGATGTACAAAAAGGATATAAAGACTGACACAAGGTAATCTTAAAACAATGACATACAGAAAACTTGGATGGTGAATCGTATATATGGAAGGCCAACCCTGTCACATCAAGCTGTCCATGAAAATTGGGAAAATTTTCTCCACATGACATGCAAATATGAACCTGTCAATTCAGTGAAAGACAATACAAGACAATTACCTAATTGGAAACTGAAACAGCAACTACCACCCATATACCAACAGACACTATTCAAGAAAGAACGACACGCATAAAAGTCAAAGATTTCAGTATCCCTAGTTTAATAAATGGTCAGAATAGTGCTACTAACATACGAAAATCCTTTCAGGCCAATTTAGCAAATGATTCAGTTTGCACTGATTAATAGTGGTAAAAAATACATAAAGACGTCAGCGTGACATAACTTCCGATAACACATTGATCTGGCAATTTAACAATTCAACATAAGACAAGAAATATTTGGATCGTATCAAGTATCAGGACAAACAAACCCATCCCCCATAGTCCTCCCCAGGTGCAAACCTCTCCAAAGGCTTCTAATCTATTTATGATCTAGGCTTGGTCTGAGTTCCTATAACGAACAAAGATTATTATCTACATATTAAAAGAAAAAATTACATGGGCATATCTAGATTTATGTAACATAATTACTTTCTGAGATTGTAAAAGACTCTTCATGCACATAGAATAAGTCTTGACATGTTTGAGAGCAATCCTTTATTCTCACACTGCACTTTAATCCTTAACCCTAGTTACAAGCCAGTTCAAAGTGATTGCAAAAATCAAAGTAAAGGCAATGTGAATTTTTCTATTTGGCTTTGCCCCCCCTCCGCAATTCAATGAGAATGGATAAGAGGCTCGGAAGATTGACATGAGGGAGCAGGGATGGCTATATTTCTGGGAGCAATCTCCGGGCGAATATGAAGCACATGGATACAAGTTATGACTTTTGCTATTCAACCAAAGAAAGGAATGTAATAAACATTGAAATGCTGCTGAATTTACTGTTGGGTTTAGAATTAGTTCCAAAAATTTCAACCAGAATAACATGAACAATGTTATGATAATGCCGAACAAAATCCAATCCAAAACAATGAGAATAAAAAGGTCCACAAGCAATTAGAACATTCAGAATAGACTTATAAATGAGTATGAAACTCACTGGTATGTTTGAGAAAATTGGTTATCAAGATTTTTTTTATTATTATTATTTAGGATTATCGAGTAGAATTGTGTGCTGAACAAAAATGGAACACAGGTCATAGGGGAATCAAGAACCACTCTAATCACTCTTTGTTTCATTAATCAAAACCTTGGATTCAAAGATAACAAGAAAAAAAAAATTGGCAATTTGGAAAATGTTGCTCCATAGATAGTCACATCAACTAGAATTCAAAGTATGCAGAGAATGAAAAACAATTTAGAATGGGCAGAGGAGCCATGGAATGCATATTTATTTATTCAAACATTTGAGAATTGATGTTTCACTCATCCTTGAATACCCTCTGATGCGTGACTTGCTAGCTACAACTACCATTTTTAATGGGGTAACATGGGTCTAAATTGGCATCAGAAGAACAGAAAGTTTGGCATGTTATATTACAAGGAACAGACTAAATGGACTGGTCATGTGTGGATGGGTGTGCAGTTGTGCATTCCAAGGATAACTTTGATACCACGTTAAAAAATGGTCATCCAACTCAAAACCAACCATGAAATTTATTTCTGTTATTTAACCACTGTAGATTCAATATGGGACTGGAATGGGTCTAAACAAGTGACTCCAATTGGACGCTATATGAAAAAATTGCATTTCAGTTAGAGAAGCACCTCACCACTTGCTCTTCCTTCAGTCCAAGCAATAGGGATTTCCAAAATCCTCTCAAATAACTGCAGGAAGCGAAAAGGGGGATTGTGAAGACACCAATAATCTGTAAAAGTGCAGTTGCACAAAGCGAATCTGCAGTTCCAAGTAACAAACAGGTACATTCTTCTTCAGATTTTAATATTGTTTTATGACCACCTTGCATTCATAGAGATTTTACCGGAACAAAAAGGTTCACAACTTTCAAATTCGCATGCCATTTCTGCTCAATGATATCAACATAGACATCTGTTGACAGCCAGCCCCCATCTTCAGATGTCACCTCCGTTGACCTCCACACTTTACAACTGCCTGTGAGCTGGACGTGGAATTTCCCATAGTGATTTTTAAACTTCACATGCCCATTAGTGTTGTCCATCTCTCTGGAAATTAAAGACATTATTAAATCATAAAGGCATTGAAAAACCTCATCACGAATAAGATCTGAACAAATAAGCCTGAAAAATCAACTTTTGCAAAGTTAAAACCTTTATTATCATGTTGTTCCGAGAACAATTACAATTCAGAAAGAAGTACATGCATACATGGATAAGGTCAGCAATTCTAAGACTCAAGCACAATATATTTTTTTCCCAGAATCAAGTGTCCATGCAATGAAGTAATTTAAAATACATGTGAGGGTTGAAACTAGGACTGATCTGGCCTAACATGATTTAACCAGCAAATAGTATCAACAGCTGCTAAGAAGTTCGAATACTAGTTCTCAGATGGGCTCTGTTTTCCACCAAACACTAATAGCAATTTTTAATGCTAAGTTGCTACAAGGTGAGAAGCTTTAGAACAAAAGTTGGAAATTTCAAGTTGAATGCAGCTATCCACATAGAATCACATCAACAATTTCTGCCAAAATACTTGAATAAGGCACATTAAGCACATCAAAGACAAGAACAAACCTGCAAAATAATGTTTCTATTCATATAACAATAACTGAATATAGGCTTATGATACGCATAAGCAGACACTTGTAAAAGGTTAAGAGTCAAAAACAATAGTGTCCTAGACTTTGAGAGAGAACTGGGTTCCATTTAGATGAACAAATCCATCTTGGATTTGCTCATTGTCATGATTCTCTACCCACTTTGGTTCCAAATTGATACTAGTCTCAACAGTAAGTGCATAAGACATTGGCTAAAGCTTTGTAGTCTATAGATGTAACATATTGGTTCCAGTTTCTACTTTAAATAAGTAAAGTCAAATGAACAAATACTTTGGTTTGACTAGAAGCTAAAGGAATGATATGTGACTCTCCTAATATATTATATTGTCATTTCAAGAAGATAAAAGTTCATGACATCAGCAGAATTAAACATGTCATACACTGCACTGGCACATAGAATAAGAAAAGTGAACTTCCCAAAACTTGTCTCCACTGAACAGAAAACAAAAGAATTTTAAGAACATGTTCATTTTTCTTATTGTTAGATAATTTTGGTTGATCAAGTTGGTACACAACATTTAAGCCACTAAGAACAACAGTCTAAAGAGACAATTCTCTCTGGTATAGTCTTACCCTACTTTTAACCATGCTAATTTTACTCTCCTGATATCAAAGCTTTAAAATGTGTCAGATACTTTACTGAAGATATTTTGAACACCTAAATCAAATGTCCCATACCTGCTTCCATTCATTAATAAAATCTAGAAAACATTTTTATTAATTAAACTTCAGAACATGTCAGATCTAAACCATGTTGGCATTTGCTAATAATGCATATCAAGAGATATATTGATGGCTTAGATTGCCACCTAACTGCTCCTAGCTTTCCTAGTTAGAATTTTTCCATATATAAAACTAAACTACAGATATTTGTGATTTCTGGAGCATAAGTTAAACATGTGTACCTCTTTCTTGCATTATACTTTAGACAACTACAAGGACAAAGAGGCAACTAGTAATTGCTAAAAAATTGTTTAGATGGCAATTTATCTTTTATCGTTAAGAGAAAAAAGGTTCAGAAAAGAAATGGCTAGAAACAACTTATTTTAAACAAATAAGAAGAGAGACATTTTTGTGAAAGTTTTGACAGCTGGAAAAGATTACAACAAGTGACCAAATCCTCTTCTGCAAAGAAAGAAAGAAAGAAAGAAACTGAATAATACAAATAAGGAGAAAGAGAAATCTGATTAGCAGCTGCAGCAGTTTTTGAAGTTTACCGTGGTTCCACATCACCATAAGCCAGCAGCATTAAAGTACCACCTTCATAATGTACAGAATCGAGAATGAATGGAATCTTATTCTCAATGGTTGAAGAATGTTCAGGATCTTCACCATCTATATGTTCAGAAACAATATCATGAACTCCTGGACCCATTTCTAACTTTGGCCCTTCTACAGGCCCAGCAAGGAAATTAGACCATTGCTCACCCACGTTTCTCAGAAAAGAAGATAAAATCAGTTTCAAGTACGGAGGTGAAATAGAATTTGAATGGTGCTTCATAACTGTTGGCTGAAGTGCCATAGGAACAGAATGACTAGATGTATGGCATCCCGGACTTTGTGAAGCATCATTTTTATCATCCTGCTCTTCCAAACTTCTAAGTTCAGTTTTTGAATCTGCTATTCCTTTTACAACATTATCTCCTTCTGAATCTTCATTATTTACACAATAAATTTCTGTAGGTCTTATGAAACTGCTAATTGAAGAAAATTTTTCTCTGGATTTTCTACTTTTGCTTAATCTACTTAAAGTGAAAAGAAATGGATCTCGTATGAAACTAAATGTATCTGTGCCTAAACTATTTCCATTGGGTTGTGGCTCCGCTTTTGAACTTCGTTCATGCAGATTCAGATTGTTTTCTGATTGGGATGTTCCCTCACCAGTAAAATCAGTAGCAGCATCTTCAAATATTCTATTTGCAAAATTATCTTTCCCTTCATTGTGTATTTTTGTCAAATTCTTGTCAGGGACAGTGACTGCAGAAATGGGGGCAATGGAATCACTGTCACTTCCAGGGACACCAAGCCCAGGAAGTTCAGAAGAGTGAGATGGACTACTGAATCCCCCATATGATACAGTGTGGAAATATGCACATGCAGCTGATGCACTATGGTCAAGGATCCTCCTTTTGGCAGTACCACTTTCAGCCAATAGATCTCTACCATTAGCCTTCCTCTTGAATCTTCGCCTTATTGGCCCTGGAACAATTCTAGACCAAAATTTGGTTTCACTATGAGGAACTTTTGCCCCAAATGATTTCTCCAAATCTGCATGCTTCAAATCATACTCCAGACCTGCATCCATGCAATGATGATCCCTCCAGTGCAATTTCTCATCCATAAAAAAGATTGGCTCGGAGGTCCCTAACCTCTTCGGGAGGTTAGTATTGTCTTTCAGAAAATCATCCTTGGAAAGGGAACTTGTTCCTTCAGGGACAATATAACCCATCTCCGCAGCTTGCACGGCAGAATCATCTCTCTCTCTAGACCATCGAACACCAGCTTCCTCTCTTGCAATCCTCCTTGTTTTTGTACGATAATCAATCCCCTCTTCAGTGGATAAGTGCCTTTGCAGAGTGCCTTCAGTAAAAGGTATCCCCAACCAAGTATAATCCTCCTTTTGTGCCACCAACAAAGTAGGATTAGACAGGACTGCATCAATCACAATCTTTCCCCTTCTAAGACTTGCAAAGGGAAGGATGCGGAGTTTGATACTGGGTACCTCACCACATGAAAACTCTTCACTATGAGGACCAACTGAACAAGATTCCAATGTAATGCTTAAAAGTGAAATTCTTCGAACCCGACCAAAATCAATTTTGCGCTGAATATGATCACTCAGTAATGCACAGACAGATGGCAATAACTTTACTTCAATAAAAATTTTGGCCTTCAATTGTCCATACCATACAAGCAAACAAACTCCAAACATCACAGCACAAAAGACTGAACACCTCACCAGAAGTAACCCCTCTTCCCATACTGGAGACAAAGACTTAACGAATGTCCTACCACGACTGAGAGGTTCCTTCACAGAATTAATCACCCATGCACTTCGCAACCCCAAGTTCTTCCACAATGTCTCAACATTTTTACCACAAAATTGAGTAAATTTGATCCCTCGATAAGCCCATTCATTCTTCTCTGCACATCTACACTTCTTTGAATACCTCCTCGAAGGATGCAAAGATTTTAAATATGCAAATCCATGCTTTCTACTACGGTTATCACAATGGAGTGGAACCCTTAGAAATGGGTTCTGTAGTCTAGCACTCATTGTCTACTGATGTATTACTGAAGTCAGATTGCAAATCATTTGCAGGGGACCAAGAGCCAGCTCCAGGTCCCCCTACCCAAAACCAGAGTGAACAGTTTGTCACCAATTGCTAATAAACAAATACCTGACCAAGAATAAAGTAAAGAAACCAAGTTAGAGCATCCCCCAAGTGCAAACCCACCTAGATTAGATACATACATATATTTACCAAACAGAATTTAATCTCTTAGGGATTCTGAGTACCACTTTCTTCAGTTCATTCTCACAAAAATCAATCCCCAATCATTTACCCCCTAAATAACAAAAACCCAAGAAATGAAAAGGAAACGTTGCATTTAATTAACACTTCTCTCTTGTTTTCCCTAATGATAAATCAAATTAGAATCTCTTTCAAAATTCGTGTTTGCTACATAAATTCATCCAAAGGGAAGAATATAACATCCCCTTCAAACAAAAGTCAGTAACAATACTCCCTAATTTTCTACTCTTTCCTACTCAATATTAGACAATATCAAGATAATATTACAAAGGAATATGCGAAAACGAGGTAACCTGTTTGGTGGAATCCAACGGTCACTTCTGTAGCCCCAAATAGCCCTGAGCAGCAAAGAACAGAAGAAATAAACAATCTAGTAAAGCATAATATAAAGAATCTCTGGAGGAACGGATTGCTTGGAATTTGAGCTTCCCTCTCGTTTTCTTTTCTTGGCTCGATTTGGATTCTTATTCACGGAAATGCCACTGAAGATGAATATGCAACTAATTGACAAATATGGACACATCTGATGGAAATGTGATGAACAATCCATCGCGCAATAACTGAGAAAAAGTCCACGGTAAAGGGGGCCCAAGAAATGGTAATAAATTAATAATGGGTTGCAGGTAGCTTAGAAGAAATGGTAATAAACGTTGGATGGTGATCTAATTTTTTAAATCTTAAAAATAACTGATTTTTTATGAATTATTTGTACTTTTAGTCCATAAACTATTTTTAAAAAAAATCTAGAAACTAAAAAATTAATAACCTTGAAAAATTGAAGTGCCAAAAATACTTTTATCATTCTCACGAAAAATTATTTAAAACATACTTTTTGATGAAAATAATCAAACTTGTCAAAAAAAAGTTTAATGATCAAAAAAGAAAAAAAAAATAATATAAAGAAAAGTTATTACATTGAAATTTGTGGATGACCAAACACGATAAAATAAAACATCATAGACTAAACTTAAAAAATCAAAATAGTTTATGGATCATAGGAGACATTTAATCATTTTTTATCCTTTGAGAATTTTTAGAAAGTTAAAAGATTATATGGATTGATTTTATAGTCCAAATTTTCATAAATTTATGAGGAGATAAATAACCTCAATATTAAACTAAAAAGTGCAAATTCATCCTTTTGAATACAACCCTAACTATTCCCATCCCACGACCACCCAATAGACAGATGAGGATCACCTTTCTCTCTTTTACCTCTATCAGGATTTCTTTGTGATGAAGAAAAAGTATAATTAGGGAGAAAAAAGAAGGAGATTTTTAAGAAGGGAGTAACTTTTTCCCCCCTCAAAGTCTACAGTTAGAGATTCTAGAAATTTGCAATTTGTCCATAATGAGAAAAACTAACTGAGGCGAGAAGCAAAGAGATTTTATGGTACTACATGTGAACTCTTGCAGCCAATTTGTGATGAGTGCCTAAGTAGTTATGTTGCTATTTGATGAAGCCGAAACAAGGGAGGTTTGCAGTTTGAGGTTGAATCGGCTAGACCACCTCGTGAGAGGCTTCCAAAGACCTGAAAATAAAATACATTCATGGGAGGGGGTAACTTCCAATTACCCACTCCAATGATAAAGTCAAAGAGCATTCAAATAATCGTGATCGCTAAGAATCTATAACTAAATGAGTAAAAAAATCAACGATATCAATTTTCACAATGTGGAAGACAAAGCGAAACGGTATAAAGTTACATGATAGACATGTTAATCCAATAAATACTTAAAATCACGGATGGTCCACATAAGTGTTGCTCTCATTATGATAACTTTGTTCTTTGAACAGTCATATATTTCAACACATTTCTCTCATAATTCATTTATTCAATGACAGCAACCAAACATATATGTCATTTTGAATCATAAGCTGTCTAGGTATTACAATAGAGTCAGACTAATGATATTTGCTTTTTTCTTATATGCATATCCACGAAGGAATATTATATGGAATGGAATAAAACTCATGGGCCACATGCTATAACTGGTAGTGACATTTCAAAAAGGATTAAATCTATCAATAGCTAACTTGAAACATACATTTCTTAGATTTGCGGCAAAATCATTTTGTTTTTGACCAAAAGCCTTCCAAGCCCAAGAATATCTGGGATGCATCATCATCCAGCCATTGTTACAATCTTTAGCATGCCACATCATGTCTTTAGAAGTTTCTGATGACATGAACAATATTTGCACCAATGGAAAGTAGAGTAAAATCTTGGTAGGTGATTTCTTTCATTTATCCATTCTTTGTTGATATCATATTCTTCTTTCACTCCTTCCATCTATATGTGTTACACATTATACATTCTTCAATATTTTCATCTCCCCCCAAAATAACATGCAATCATTTTTGCACATGTTAATCTGAGTATAAGAAATGCCAGGATTCTTCTTTGCCTCATAAAAAGTTAGAGAGAGATGCTCTCAACTTGAGTGTTTTGGTCAAGATTTTCTTGGCTAATTCTTGAGTGCTTTTTCACCTAGACTTGATTTCTTTCTTTCGTTTAGTGTTTTGCTTCATTAATTCTTCGTGGAGTAGTTGGTGCAAGCACTAAAGGGGGTTCTTTTCATCAATTGGAGCATTCATTGCAAATTGGAAAACTTGGCTACCATTAAATCATCACTGCCTATCACATTTTGTTCCAACAGTCCATTTCAAGTTAGGTCACTCACTGTAATTCCGTTCATAGCTTACCGCCTGGTCTCCTTCTACGTTACTGGGCACGGGGCAATTTGTGATTGGTGCTTGGGGTGTTTTTGCCACTACTGTAGGTATATGTGGGTTACTATTTGGGTACTAATCTGGTGAGGATTCTAGTTTAGCATGGTGCGGGTAAGAGTTGGCTTAATGGTGGGATGATCAATTTTGGTTAGGCGCTGCTGTTTGAGCGGACTGGACAAATTAATTTAGGTCGAGTTCTTCTTGTTCTTAGCTGGTATTAATTAACTCGAACAACAAAGAAGGGTTGGGGGTGTGTTTTGATCAGTAGTCGACCGAACTTTGTGGCTAGTGGTGTTTCCCAAGATCAACTCCAAAAGCTATCTAAAATTTGATTTTGAATTTGTAGCAATTTGAATGCACTTCCAATGACACAGGAAAATGGAGGAAAAGCCAAGGAATAGAAAGCTGGTTAAAGCTAAAATGGGTCGGTTGGTAATAGGCCACTAATGGAGGAGATGTCCAGCTAAATCGGATCAAATTCAATTTTCTTGGCCAGTTGGGTTGAAGAATCAGATTTGGGGGTCTATGAGGGAGCTAATTCGGTTGATTCAAGCGATGTCCAAGTTGCTACTAAAGCTCAACTTGGCAACAAGGTTCATGATAATCAAGATAAGACCAGAAAGGATAATGGAGACTTGGGCAGTGGCAATGCGAAGAAGAAGGGGGAAAGACATAATGGTGTTGTGAATGGCAAGGAGGACCAAAAAAAGACCTGGGCAGTGGCAAAGCATGTCCGGTTCGATGATAAAAGAGATCTAGTGGAGGCAATGAAAGAGCAGGCTAGTCTAAGTCACACAAAACAGCAAGGTGAGGGGATTTTGGTAGACAAGACCGAGGGAAGCAAGAAGGACAAGACTTGGGCAAGTCTTCTCAATTCTATTTGTAACCTTGATATGGGATTGAAGTTGGAAATGATGCCTTTAGAGACCGAGGTTGCTAAGCTTTCTATACACCACATGTTGAGTGTGAAGGAGGTTGAGGGACATGCATTAATTGGACATGTGATGGGCAAATTTCCGAGGAAAAGGGGCCATACATGTATTGATGAAAAATTGGAAGGTACCATGCAAGCTACACTTTAATGAGAGTGGGTGGGTGGTCTTTTTTCTTTTGATAAGGAGGAGGACTTGGATAGTGTGCTTCAAAAGGGGCCTTATGCTATCTATGGGAGGCCTCTTGTTCTCAAAACAATGCCACCTTGTTTTGATTTTGATAATGGAGCCATGATGACCGTTCCATTATGGGTGAATTTTCCTGGACTTTCACCTTCTTATTGGGATTGGATTTCTCTAAGAATCATTGGTTCTAAGGTGGGGATGCCTATCACTACAGATGTATGCACTTTCACAAGGGAAAAAAAAGAGTTTGCAAGGCTTTTGGTCTAGGTGGACCTCTCTAAACCCCTCACTTGGGTTGTGGCCATAGGAAACCCGTACACCGGCTTCATATTTCAACAAAATGTGGTTTATGAGCATGAACCTAGGTCTATGCAACTCCTTCACTCATACCGGGGGTCTTGCAATACCAAGGAAGATGCCAAGAAGCAATCCAAGCCTAAGGAGACCATAATGGATAAGGTGAGAGAGGAGAAGCTTTTGGAGACCTTGGATGGTGCTAGGAGCAAGGCTTCGGATCTAGGAGGGATTCAAGTCGAGGCTAGGATGGAGGGGCAAAAGAGGACCAGTATTACCAAGCCTCCTCCCCACATTGAGGCCTCAAGTAGCAGTGTGGAGAAGTGGTCGAGACTCCTATGATAGGTGTTGATAAAAGCAAAGCCGTAGTGGTGGATGATGATGGTAATAAAGGGGTTAAGGTTAAACACCAACAGTGATTGGAAACAACCAAAGAAGAAGAAGAAGAGGAACAAGAAAAGTGGGAAAGGAGGTGGGGGGCTAGGAGAGGGTAATCAAGCCAAGCTTAGCCCATCACAAGGATTACATCATGGAACAATAAGGGTTTCAACCATCCCCGAAAGAAAATTGGTGTTACACACTTTATGGCTCAACATAAAGTGGATGTTTTGGCTATCTTGGAGACTAAGTTGAAGACTTCTACACTTGGGAAGGTGATGAATTCCTCACTCAAAGGTTGGAGCCTGGCGAACAATTTCTTGGAGACTCATGGAGGCCGAATTCTTTTTTTGGGAGGGGGGCTACGGTGACTATGGAGGTTCTTGAGGTCTCTCCCCAATGCATCCATACCAAGGTGTCATGCAAGGTGACTTCTATTTCATTTTATGTTACCTTTGTCTATGGCTTGCATTCTATTGTCTCTAGACATGCTATGTAGGGGTTCTTGGATTCCTTGGGTATCTCTTATCTTCCATGGCTTGTTTTGAGTAATTTCAATAGAGTGCTCTCTATTGATGATCGATCGAATGGGGTGAAGGTTACTTCCTATGAAATGCATGATTTCATCGACCATTGCATGAGGCATGGTTTGGTTGATTTACACTCTATTGGTGCACTGTTTACTTGAACTAATAGGAATGTGTGGAGTAAGCTAGATCGGGCCTTGGTTAATGCGAGATGGAGTAACTTGCATGTTGATTCTCATGCTAATTTCTTACCTATAGAGATTCTTTCGGACTATTCTCCTTTAGAGGTGTCAAAAAGGTTCGGTCTACTCCAACCCGGCCCAAGTCCAGTTAAGCCCTAGAAGACTAGGGCCGGGTCGGGCCTATTCCTTGTTTTGAAGGGCATATATTATTGAGGCCCAACCCTAACAAGCCCTAGGGCCGGCCCTAAGGCCCCCACCATTAGCTAAAGGCATTTCAGACAAAATAGAAAACTAGATTAGAAATAATTGATTTCAAACAAAGTCCCAATACAAAATGAGAATTCCATGCAATTAATAGTGTAACGGAAGTCTAACAACAGAACACTCATCATGATTTTCCTTTGGCACAGTACAAAAATCTAGCTCATTAATTGAACAAAATAAGCAAAAAATTCTCCATAATTTTCAGAC
>JAOXNR010000028.1:16183532-16202472 GCA_028571225.1 Parsonsia alboflavescens
GAGATCAGTTAATTTTCTTCAAGCAAGGAACACATAATAAAAGAAAACAAACACAACAATAAAGCATGGGTTGTCACGGCTCCTCAATTCTAGCAATCATACATACTTGCACAATCTAAGAGCTTTCAGTAGTTGCAAGACAACAAATTACCACAGCATTGGACAAGAATAAAGAATTAGGGTGAATTATTTCTGGCACCAATAGACTCGCAAGAGCAACTTAACAAGAACAAACATTAAAGCAACTGGGAAAGTTTATATACTCAGACTATTTGACAAATTATATAACAATAGGGGAAGAAGTAAATCAGATACCACAATCCACAAAAAATACATATTCTTAACATCATAAGAATTTCTTTTTTCAAAATAGAAAGTAATTGAAAATTAGCCTGAATAAATAAAAGTAAAAAAAAAAAAATGTTCTTAGATCAAACAATACAAATTCTTAACAACATGATAATTTCATTTTTTCCAAAACAAAAACTAATTGAAAATTAGTCTGAATAAAAAAAATTCAAAACTCTTCTTGGATGATTAAAAAATACAAAATAAACAAGGCATTGAAGGCTGAGAAATCAGATACCACAATCTGCAAACAATATAGATTCTTAAAATTCTTTTCGATCACTAAGGAACACAAAATAAATAAGGTATTAAATGCCCAGTATCCCGAAACCACAATTCACAAAATATATATTTTTAACGATTCAAGAATTTCTTTCCGAGAAAAGAGAAACAAATTGAAAATTAGCATGAAGAAATAAAAGTCAAAAAATCTTCAGAGATTAATAAGAAACACAAAATTAAAAAAAAGCAGCATGTACGAGACACTACATCTATCATCTAATATCATAAAATTAAGTACTATTGTTATCAAAGATAAAGAAGATAAATTTTTAACATTGTACATTACTAGTCTAATTCAACGTGATTAGGTTTTTCTCTAACCATCAATATTATACCATGCAGGCAAAAAAAAGGAAAAATTCCCAAAATAAATGAAGGACAACAAGAGCCACAAGTAATTGCTAATCTGTGAATCTAGTTATATATAAATTCTGAAAGATGGTAGCAAGCATACTTGATTTTTCTTGTTGGGGTACTTTTCGCAAGGGCTTTCTGAGCTAAACTACTAAGTCGCTGAGCTGAATAAAGAAGAAGAAGAAGAAGAACATGCTGCCACTACCAACGATCGAGGTGAGGTGAGCCGCTGAAGAATGAAGATGAGAGCGTTGACAAGAGAGGAGCTGAATGTTGAAGAAGAATCTGGAACTTTCACGCGAAGAAAGAAGAATTTGGAACTGGAAGAAGACGGGATTCACGGGAAGAAAGAAGAATTTGGAACTTCTTGAATTGGTAAAGTAACGTTATTAACTTTACTTATTCAAAAAAAATTTTTTTTTTTTTTTAAAATAGGGCTCAGCCCAGCCCGACCCTGTTTTTGAAGGGCCTTAAAATACCCAGCCCAACCCTTTTATAACAGGGCCAGGGCCTGGCCCATGGGCCCTAGCTCTTTTTGACACCTCTATTCTCCTTACTTGGTGTCCATTGAGCATGCTAGTTATATGCCATCCAAGAGCTTTCGGTTCTTTAATATGTGGACTTTGGTAGGGTTGTTGAATTGAATTCGAGTAAAACTTGGCATGGGATGAAACAATTCAAGCTATGTAAGAAGTTGAAAAGTCTTAAGGGCCCTCTCAAAACCCTTAATTCTCTTCACTTCTCACATATCTCTTTTAGGGTCAGAGAAGCCAAATTGGAGTTGGAGCAAACCCAAAGTGATCTACATGATAGACAAGAGCATGGTGTGTTGAGAGGTAAGGTGTTGGACCTTAGAAAAAAGACATTCATCCTTAAAGAAGTGGAGAGGTCGTTCTTTGTCCAAAAGGCAAAGGGGGTTTATCTCAACATTATAGACAAAGGCACCAAATTCTTTCATGACCTTGTCAAGAGGAACAACAAGAAGAACCACATTGCAACAATTATGAAGTGTGATGGTTTAGTGACACAAAGTTACGAGGAGGTGGGGCAAGAGTTTGTGGACTTCTGTTCCAAACTCTTGGGCACTCATTACCCCACTTCCCCAACTGACCCGGAGGTCTTTTTGATGGGCTTGACACTTGATCATTCTCATTGGCCGAGGCTTTGCGAGGGGGTGCAAGACATGGAGATTAGGGAGGCTATTTGGGGCATGGATGACAACAAGGCATCGGGCCTAGATGGGTTTTCTTCGGGGTTCTTCAAGAAGGCTTGGGGGATTGTAAGTGGTGATGTCTGTGGAGCGATCCAAGAGTTCTTTACCTTGGGAAAGTAACTCAAGCAACTCAACCATGTCTTTATTACCTTGGTTCCTAAATCCTCTCATGCTTTCTCTATTGCCCATCTCTTGTTGCAATGTCATTTACATGGCCATCTCAACGATGCTTACCAACTGGATTGCACCACTTTTGGAGGGACTCATTGATGATAACCAAGCAGCCTTCGTGGATGGGAGATGCATCATGGAGAATATCTACCTTGCCCAAGAATTGGGGCTTCAATACAATAGGAAGAGGACTTCTCCTAGATGCACACTTAAGGTGGATTTGAGGAAAGTTTATGATTCTATCCCTCGGGACTTCTTGAGGAGCTCTCTCGTGGGAGTGGACTTTCCTCCGGATTTCATTGCTTGGATAATGGAATATTTATCCTCTACCTCATTCTCCATTCAAGTTAATGGTTCCCTTTGTGGCTTCTTCAAAGGGAAAAGGGGACTAAGGCAAAGGGACCCCTATCACCTTACCTTTTTGTCATTTGGTTAGAGTACTTGGCTAGGCTTCTCAAGAAGGTCGCATCCTCCTCCGAGTTCAACTATCAACCAAAGTGTGGGGCAATTTCCATATCTCAACTAACCTATGCGGATGATCTTCTTCTTTTTACTAGGGGGGATTTCACTTCAGTCAAGATTCTTGTGGATTCCTTGAGAGAGTTTGGAAGGTTGTTGGGGTTGGAGGCAAACGCTCTCAAGTCTAATGTCTTCCATGCCGGGATTCTGCAAGAAGAGCTTCAATGCATCATTTACTATACGGGTTTCTCTCTTGGTACCATGCCTACGAGATATCTTGGTATTCCTTTGGCTTGGGCAAGACTTAAGGTGACCCATTACAAGGAGTTCTTGGAGAGGATCTCTGGGCAAATTTTATCTTGGAAGGGACTCACTTTTACATAAGCCGAGAGGATGGAACTCATCAAGAGTGTGCTTCAAGGGACCACATGTTTTTGGCTTGGCATCCTTCCTATGCCAAGCACCATCATTGATCACATATCCTCGACTTGTACGTTGTTCCTTTGAAATAATGGAAGACCGTGGGTAGCTTGGCGCTACCTTTGTCATCCTAAGGAAGATGAGGTCTTAGATTGAGAAACCTCAAGGCAAGGAATCAATCTTTCTTGGTGAAAACAGTGTGGAATATTCATGCCAAGAAAGATACTTTATGGATCAAATGGGTGCATCAGCACTACCTACGGCAGGCATCCATTTGGGTAGTTGGGAAAAAGAAGGATGACTTGGCATTATGGAAGAGAGTCTTCTAGATTCGAGATCTGATCTTGGCAAAGGTGGGGTCCTCTGACTTAGCCACATCTCTGCTTTATAGCTTGGTTATGGGCACCAAGATCAACACAAGAATGGCATATGACTACTTCTGATCTCATAAGAGCAAGGTTGTATGGAGCTCGATTGTATAAGGATGGATTCCCCCCAAGTTCTCCTTTATCACTTGGCTTGCGGTCCATGGTAAGCTTGCTACCTTGGATAGACTTTCTTTTTTACATCAAGCCTCTACATGCTGATTGTGTGATGGTGGGGATGAGTCACACATGCACCTATTTTTTGCTTGTCCTTTCACTCCGGCCTTGTGGGACAATATACGGACATGGATGGGAGTAACTAGGAGCATGTCTACCCTAGCTTCGAGCATTAAATGGATAAAGAAGGAGGCTAGAGGTACGACTTGGAAACCAAAGCTTAGACAGTTAGCTCTCATGGCCATTGTCTATTTTGTATGGAATGCTAGGAACTACTTCATTTTTGAGTGCTTTAAGCCCAATGTTGTATCTACTCGCTTTCGAATCAAAACACAAGTATACAAGGTTCTTTATGTTTTGTATCCTTATATTTTGATCCCCTTTAATATTGACAGTTAGTTCTAATTATCCATTAGATATAGGAGCCTTGGGTAGGCCCAAGCATTTTGTACATTTGATCTACACTCAATACGTACTTACATTGAGATCAAAAAAAAAAAAAAAAGGAAAGTTTTGAGAATCTTAGCAAATACAAATGCTTCATTCAAAAATTTAAAAATCATTGACATTGCGTTGCTATTGATTCTACATGCACCTTTGATATGATATAACTTCACTCTTTCATACAGTTTCGCGAAGCAAGAACAACCATCATATAATACTTCTTCATAGGTCATAGAATTCTTTGGCCTCTACATTTGGACCTTGATTTGAACGTGGTATTCTACCACCTCTACCATTTCATCATAAAAGCCTTTTCATTTGGTTTGTAATCAACGAATCCAAGGGCATTATTTACCATATCCTGTATATCCTTCACCACTGGCACAACATTTTCTTACAAAAGTATCCTACCAAAGATTCATCAACCCTATTAAATGACTCTTTTACACTTAATACTCTATGATGAAACCAAAAGATGTAACCTCGAGCAAACAATTTGCATATCTAGTGGTCATATGCTACTTCCCCAGGCTACCACTTTCAAAAAACATCACGACTACAATTACATAAAATTGTACCATTCACTGATCCATGTTTAGAAGAAAAATCCACAAAACTATTTAACCTATCTCAAAACCACATGTTGCTAGGTAAATTTAACCAATAAACTTAATACCAACACAATGTCAAAAAGTGATATTGATTAAGAATTCACCATATTCTTATGGAATTTGTTTACTTAACCCTAATGATCATTTTCTAGATTTTAAAAGATTCACAAAATTTGAATGAGTGTTGACTTCGGTCACAAATTATTTAAACTAGATAAAAACTCACGCATTGCACGATTGTTATAATATTATTTAAATGTTACCTCCTCTGTTCGGGATTGAATGTCCATATTTCCACTTTGAGTTGTCCGGAAATGAATATTTCATTTCCTAAATCAGTTAAAATTTTTTTAAGAAATTGATTATTGTTAAGTGTAAAATGAACTAAGTCAACTCATTTTCTTAAAATTTGTCCAAATCAAAATGGGACATTTAATTCTAGACAAAGGGAGGTATTTTGTTTATTAATTTAATTTATAATTTCTTAATTTTTAAAATTTTTTTTATAAATACACATGAGTATATTTTAGGTTTAAAAATTTTTCTTAAGAAATTAAATATTGTTAAGTGTAAAATGAACTAAGTTAACTCATTTTCTTAAAACTTGTGCAAATCAAAATGGGACATTCAATTCTAAACGGATGAAGTATTTTGCTTAGTAATTTAATTTATAATTTCATAATTTTTTTTATTTTTTTATATATACACATTAGTATATTTTAGGTTTAATAAAACTATTTTTATATGATATATATATATGTATATATATATATATATTTATACATATATATATAATGATAAATTTTTATTTTGGTAATTTTTAGGAAGGAGTCAGAATAATGACCCTAGAGAAGTTCACTCGAACGTTCATTAATGGCTTTTCTTATAAAAATTAATAAATTTAAAAGTTTTATATTTGATATTTGATTTCACAAAAAAAAAGATGCTTTTGAAAGGATTATTCAACAAATTTTATAGAGAAAATGAATTTATATACAATATTTTATTTCACAAAGAAGCTTATAAAAGATTATTCAATAAATTTTATACACAAAATGAAAAGTTTTAAATATTTTTATGTAGTATTTGATTTTACTAATTTCTACAGAGCTAATTATGATATGGGAATTTCAAAAACCATTTAACCTAATTACTCCAAATCATATAAATAATTGATTTGGAGCATTCCGATGGCATTTACATTTTTTCAAAATAAATTATTTAAATATTTAGTTTTAAAATATATGATGTACAATTAAACCAAAACAAAAAATTACCATTACTTATTTAAACTTTTTTAAAACACTTACTATTTAGACAAACAAAAACACAATAGACAATTAAATAGACTTCATCTTAGAATTTTAAGAAAAGAAATAAAACTATGTTTCAACAATTCATTTTACTAATCATTAAAAACATATATGATTAATGAATAAAATTTTATGTTTAATAGATCTCGTGCATGAAGTTCAAATTGCACCTAACTAAGTCTCACACAATCTAGTAAACAAATATAAATATAATTTACATTGTACCACATTAAATTACACAATAGAGGAAAAAAAACTCTATCAACCTTGCACAAAAAGTAAACCAATTCAATTTTCAAAGATGAAAATAGATACAACAACTAATTAATCACATCATTCTTTTTAGATAACAAGTTAATCGAGGTGGACATCTAAAGAAAGTATAAACATTCACGTCCAAAGGATTACCTAATCTTATCCACCTTTAAGTAACAAATTTAACACAATAGGGTAAACATCATGAGAAAGCGTAAAAATTCTTATTCATATTAACAACTACCTAATCATATCCTAAATTTTCATATCGAGTAAAATAAGTCCTCATTCAATCACAATCTTAACTCCAAAGCCAAATATACTACAGTAAAAATATTCCATTAAATAAAATTCATATTTATCTCAGCAATTAAAGTTATGAAATAGTGCTGCACATGACGATGTTGACCAAAACCTACCAATGCAACATAGTCAATACATTGTTAACACACATATATACTATATCAAAAGTAACTTATCTAGATACGAAGTGTCAAAAGGATATTGGATAAAATTTATGTCAATAAATTAATTTATGCAATATACAAAGCATTATGTAAAAATCTATATATTTATATTTCTTTATCATAAAAATGTTAGAATTGCATGAACTATATAAAAAGTGGCTGCAACCGAAGCTATATTAATTAATAAAAGACTAATTAATTAGCAAATAAAAGACTTTGTGAAAAAATAATGAATGAAAGTTCTTATATAAATATTTCAGCTGTAAAAAATATTCTTCTATCAAAATTAAATATCTATCTTTACATTTTAATTACTAAAAAATAACTTATATGATATCCATATATAAATATCTCCAAATGAATATAGAAGAAAAAAAAGTTAAGGATCATTTGGATTATTACTTATTCAAAGTTGCAGGAAAAAGAATTGTTCATATTTTTTATATATGACGGGTGGTAGATTACACATAGAATTTTTTTTAGTTATATTTTTATTTTAGTTTTATTATAGACTAGATAATTCAAAAGTGATAATAATATTTTTTAATGAAAAAAAAAATTTCATTCAACTTATCGAAGCAAATAGAACAATGTTAACATATTATTAAATTACATGTTAAAATATGAAGATACGAAAAAAAGATATGACATATAATATCATTTTAAAATATCTATAATAATTCATAATGATTTTTTTAAAATATATATATATATTTATACGGTTTTGCTAAAGAGAGCTCCGAAGCTCACCTTAATGGGCGCTCCAACCGTTACCGTAATGGAATTTTTGCTACAGTGCTCATGCAGCCAACCAAGCGGAGCAAAAATTCCGTTACGGTAACTGTTGGAGGGCGCATTAAGGCGTGCTTCGGGGCGCACCTTAGCAAATCTGTATATATATATATATATATATATAAATATATATATATATATATGTATATATAACTAATATGAAATTTTAATTAAAAAAAAGTAATTGAGATTACAAATAAGTATTTCTTATTTTTGTATTTTTTTAATTTTGAAAAAAAAAATATTAATTTGAATGGATCGTGGGTAACACATTAAATTATTTTTTTTCAACTATAATTTTATTTTTAATACTTTATACAACGATGGTTAAAGATTTCTCGAATATTCCATTGGTTTTTATCCTAGTATATTTTAAAAAATAATAACTGCAAGATAATCTAAAACCTAAATTTGAAGACACTTTAAACAATGTTCAAATAATTATCATACACCATAAAATATTGACTAACTAACTTTGATAGATTGATTTTCTTAAAAATCTAGAAAAAGTAGTTATATCTCGTTCAATGTTCATGGCTTCATTGCTAATTTCTTCCTTTAAAACTAAAAAAATATTTGGAAATATATTGCATTCTTTCATATCCCATTTCTTGAATGGTTTTTTCTCCACTCCATAATCCTACATGGTAGGCAAACACAAGAAAGATGATAAAGCTTATATATCATCTTAGTCCATTGAAAATATATATGGACTAATTCAATAAGGTAATTTAATGATTACTAGTCTAAGAATGAGGAGTGTGCCACAACGGATCAACAACAATTGTTGATGATGGTAGCAAATTAGAGACTTCTTTAAAGAACGTAACAAAACCATATTTCCACTCCAAATGTTTATGGATCTTGCCCAAAGCTAGAGTCAAAAGATCATTTCTCTTTTCTTTACATCTTTTTCCTTTGCAACATCGTGACTCCCTCCCCCGACTATCTTTGACTTGCAAGTAAAAACGTAAGATCGAAGGGAAAACAGAAGGGAGGAAGAGTGAGGACAAAAATTCTAATAGAAAGGAAAAGCTCAAATTAGAACCATGACGCACTTTTCTACTTTGCTCTGTTTTATTAATTCAAATTTTAAAATTTGAGAACTGGAAGCATGGAATTGATAGGAGTAGTGAATTTTTGGTCGAGTTTTCTAATTTTGAAGAGTGAAAAGAGCCTATTCAAATAGGCCAAATTAGTTTAAAAAAAAAAAAAAAAATCTTTTTTGAATCTATTAGTTTCGTAAGATGAAGGTTGTTGTTTTTAAACTTTTTATTACTCAATTTGTGTTATTTTCTTTCTTTCTTTCAATGATCTATACTTTATTCTGATATAATATATTTCCTCCATCCGAAATTAAATATATCATTTTAATTTGCATAAATTTTAAAATAATTAATTGGTTAAGTTTATTTTCAAATAATTCAAATAGAAATAGTTTCATTCATTTCCAAACGTAGGAAGTAATATATTTGTTCCCAAAATAATGCAATTCTTAATCTACTGAAATTGCTTCTGGAGCTTGAGTTACCATGTTTATCTAAAGGTTAAAAAAGGAAATATTGAGAATGTAGAATTGAAATTTTAAAATTTGGAACTGGGACAGTTTAAGGGAAATTATTTTTTTCCCCATCAAATTATATCATTAACCTTCAGATGTTTCTTCAGTCAGTCACTTTATTTGACTATTACCAATCTAATACTATCCGAGAGTACAGAAACCTCGATACTCGCTATATTTACTTAACACATAAGAAGACTTCTTTAACCGACATTACCATGTCAGACTTCCACGGCGAGTGTACAACCACTCATTGATAGAGCACGTACACTACATGGTGCGTCCCCGCTAGGTATTTTTTGAAAACTCAATGGCAATTTTGTGAATTTCCCTGGACTCTGAAGTCAATTTAGTAATATTGAATTGGAAAAAAAAGAGAGAAATGATTTTTTCGAAATGCAGATCGGCACTACTTAATTCACTAAATGTCGAACAGTTCCCAAATTTTGTTATAATACTGACCGTCCGATGCACAGATGTGTCAAGCGGGAACCGTTTGATGCTTCTCTAACATATTCTACATTTACTCTAGTCCAATGACTCTCTAAAATACCCTAAAGGGATCTGCACCGTCGGTTTCGGAATCGACGGCTTGTATAAGATCTGCGTAGTAAAATTACACTTTATTTCCCATTTTCTTTTTGATTTTGGGAAAAATATGTTACTTAAAAGAAAACTTAAAACTCTGGTCTGTGACTCTCTTTCTATCTCTATCTACGTCTATCTCTCTCTAGGAAAAAAGGTTAAAAAAAAAAAAAGTGACGAATTTCTGAAAATAAATGAAAAAAGTCATTTGAGAAAAACTCCCAAATCAATTAGGGTTTCAAATAAAAATTTATCACTTACATCAGTCGATTGCAGCGGATGAAATCGTAGAAATTGGCTGGTTGTGCTGAATCTCCAGCCTCCACGGTGTTATTGTTTCGATTTCTTCGAGGCAGGTATGTAATATACATGCATGTGTTTGGAAATGGAATTGTATTGGCTATTTGTTTTGATATATGATCGTTTTGTTCAACAGTTGTTTGAGATTTTGATGGCTTGTGATTGATTAGTTGAATTTTGGTTTTCTGTTTTTGAATTGGGTGGATTTTGATTGTTACGTTGAAATGTGGATTTTTTTTTTAACGGTGGCAGATCTGGGGAACTGTAATTGATTATGAGAGGGACAAAAAATTGGGGTTTTGTGTTTGGGTGTTTGTATTGAGGGGTTGTTGATGGAAAATAGCGTAGAGAATGGATCTTTTGATGGGTCTGGGAATTCCAAGAAAACCAAATGTTTGGATCTTCAAAGTCTATACAAAACTGAAGCTCTGAGAAATGGTCAAAGTAAAGAAGGGAGTTATTCTGAGCAGAACGAGGGAAAGGTTGGGGAGAACAAGAAGAAGAGGAAGAAGAATAAGACTGGAAGAGAGAAGGCTTTGGATGACTTTATGACAGTAGGAAAAAAAAGTAGGAAGGGTTCAGATGCGGAGAATGTTAATAGGGTGGGGTCTTTACCAGTTTTGACGGATACAACTAAGTCCTTATCTGAATCTGGTCATAGAAACGGGTTAAATGGTATGGCCCTAAGTTTGGCTGAAAATGGTAATATCATTCATATACCTAAGCGCCCACGGGGTTTTGTGGGGCGTAAGAAGTCCCAAAGTGTCGGTTTGGGCAAGAGAGGGAGTTCAAGTAGTTCTGTTCATCAGGTAGGCGGGTTAAGTGGTGAGTTAATAAAAAGCGAGTCATTGGGGTCATCTGTTGCGCAGGCAGGTAGTAATGACAAGAAAGGGAAGTTAGTTACGTGTTCTGCGGGCAATGCTAGCGACTCTATTGCTGTGCCGGATAGTCACAACAAGAAAATCAAGTTGGCTACTAGCTCTTCAGGCAATGTTGGTGACTCTATTGCTGTGCCAGGTACTCATGAAAAGAAAGTCAAGTTATGTACTAGTTATTCAGGCAGCGCAGGTGACTCTGCTGCCACGGCAGTTACTTGTGACAAGAAAGGCAAGTTAGTTTCTAAGTCTTCTGGCAATGCGGGCGAGTCTATTGCCACGGTGGGTAGCCGTGACAAGAAAATCAAGTTACTTACTGGTCCAACGGGCAATGCTCACGAGTCTAATGCCATGGGTGGTGGTCGTGACAAGAATGAGAAGTTAGTTGCTACTTCTACAGTCAATGCTGGTGACTCTAAGACAAAGCGGAAGAGGGCTGTTGATGAAGCTAAGGAAATGAAGGATGGGCGAGTGAATTCCTCTGGGCAGACTACGGAGGAAAATGGCGATGGAACTGTAAATAAGGGTGATGCATCCCGAAAGCACCGGAATAATATCCGGAAGGGGAGAGATTTTCCATCAGGTAGTAGAACTGCTCTGAAAAAAGTTGATGAGCCTTCAGTGGATAATTCAGGCAACACTTTTGGTGACTTTCAAGAAGAAGATGACGATGATGAGGAAAACCTTGAGAGAAATGCTGCTAGGATGCTCTCTTCTAGATTTGATCCGCGATGCACTGGCTTTTCTTCAAGAAACAGAACTTCTAGGAAGCCATCTGAGAGTGGGTTATCCTTTCCAGTTTCGTCAGGTAGATATTTTGTTAGCAGAGGTGATTCTTCAGTTGGTTTGAGATCAGGGTCTCCTAATGCTGATAGTAGAGTGCTGAGACCAAGAAACCATCTGAAAAAGAAGGGTCTCTCAAGGAAACGACGTCATTTTTATGAGGTCCTTGCCAGCAACTTTGATGCTCAATGGTTTTTGAATCAGAGAATCAAAGTATTCTGGCCGTTGGATGAAAGTTGGTACTATGGTCTTGTGAATGATTACAATTCAGAAACGAAGCTACATCATGTCAAGTATGATGACAGGGATGAAGAGTGGATCAATCTTCAAAATGAGAAGTTTAAACTCTTGCTTTTTCCTAGTGAGGTACCTGGCAGAAGGGTTCGCAGAAGATCATCCATGGGTGATAAATGTGTAGATAAAGGAAAAAGAGATGTAAGTGACAATGATGACAGTTATACTGGGAATTATCTAGACTCTGAGCCTATTATATCATGGTTAGCTCGCCCTTCCCGTCGTATCAAATCTTCTCCTGGTTCAGTAAAGAAACAAAAGACTTTGCAGCTATCTCCCCCTACCATCAAATCTTACAGTAGTCAAAGTGTGGATCCTTTGACAGACAATAGAAGTAGACATGGTTGTTCTCAGTTGCCAACAAGATCAGCTGCTAGAGAGAGAGTTGAGAATTCTTTGTTGGGAAGTCCAAGTAGTTCTAAAACCAGCACATACATTGTTTATTTCAGGAAGCGCTTCCGCAAGAAAGGTAAGGAGTTATCTCCTGCTATATGTGAAAGTGAGGAAGCACCCAGGCTTCTCAGAACATTCACATCATCTGGTCCAGCTTCTGCAGACAGTCCACTTAATGGGAAGGTGAAAAACAGTTCTCTAGGATGCTTTTGTGTTGACAAGTCATGCTGGTTAGTTGATGATCAAGGCCTGCTCAAATTAAGAATGCCAGTGCTGGAATCTACAAGATTCAAGATTGATATTTCTTTGCCTGGTTCGCCATTTCTTGGTTACTCATTCACAAATGATCAATTTTGGTTATCATGCCTTTTGTTGTTGCCTCAGTATGGAGCCATAGTGTCAACTTGGCCTGAGGTTTATCTGGAGCTGCTTTTTGTTGATAATACAGTTGGACTGAGGTTTCTCTTGTTTGAAGTCAGCTTGAAGCGAGCTGTAGCCTTGCTTGCCATCATACTTTCTGTGTTTAACCAACCTTCAGGTGAACTGAAGTTTTTTGACATGCAAATGCCATTAACCTCAATTCGATTTAGGCTGTCACATATGCAGGATCTTGGAAGGCAACAAGATTTTACTTTTTATAGTTTCTCAAAACTGAAACACTCAAAGTGGTTGTACTTGGATTCTCTACTGCAGCGGCATTGTTCACTTGCCAAGCAACTACCCCTCTCTGATTGCACATACGATAATATCAAGTCACTTGAAGGCAGTAGCAGTAGGTTATTTACATCTTCTGGTGAATCAGGTCCCTACTGTTTCAAGGTATTCTATCCCTAGGACTCTTTTTTTGGCTGATGAATTTGATGTTTCCATTCTCACTGGAAAGATTGTATCGTGCTGTTTATCATGGTCAGCAGTTTGTCATTGACTTATAAATAGCTTGTTTTACGAAGCTTTGATTTATAAGGTTTAACACCTGGAATCAGGAAATTTGTTCTCACCTTCTGTTGTGTGTAGGGGTTGGGGAGGGGGGCTAGTAAGCAGTGGTTTTTTATTTGCTTGTTTTAGCCTTTTTCTTATGACAGATTAAGATTATACAAAATTAATGCCCATTAAGGTTAATACTGAACTCTATTTCCATCCGTCTAAAATCGCAATGTATTAACTAGAGTTTTCTTCTTTCTTTTGGTCGTGTTGGTAGAAGAGATCTCTAGGGGGAATTCTGCCCATGGGTGTTTCGAGAGAATATGCCAGGACAAAGATGAGTAGGTCTCCTTGCAATTCTACTGCTAAACTGGGAAAGCTTCCCATGTTTGCTCTTTCATTTACTGCAGCTCCAACTTTCTTTCTTAGTCTGCATCTCAAACTCCTCATGGAACATAATTTTGCCTCCATAAGCCTCCAAGGCAGTGATTCATTGGGTTCTGAAGATTCTGAAGTTGTAGAGTTCCCGGAAGTTGATTCTTGCTTGAAAAATGTTCCAGATATCATTCCTGGAAATTATGTCGGAATCTCCTCAGAATCAATTGCTTCTGGATCGCTATCTACTCCTGAACCAGATTCATGCATGAGTGCTGCAGTTGCTGGCATTGATGATGGGAAACAAAGAAAAAAGGATCTTGAAAATGGAAAGATAACCATCATGCTAACTTCGGCGACCAAGGATTTCAAGAAGAATGAGACTTTTGTAAGTGTCCAGGTGCCCAAACGCAAGTCAGATGGTCAGGAATCAAAGCAGCATGTTGCATCTGCAGCCCCTTCTGTGTCCAACACTGTTGCATATCCCAGATTGACACAGGAGCAGAACTCTTCAGCTTTGGGTAGCTTGAGAGTTGAACTTCCATCTTTTGACCAAAATGATATGCCCTTTGATGTGGCAGCCAAGTTTTGCAGTCAAACTTCTGATTTAGCTGGCAATGCGAGTGATGGTGCTGCTGGGAGCCCCTACCCTACTGTTCTTAGAAGTTCCCCTGACCAGGATAGGGATTACCCAAATTCTTCTCCTTTTGGAGATCTATCACCTGTATGGCCTGATGGGAAGTCAAATTTTATGCGCAGTGGTTTTGGAAATGGACCTAGAAAGCCACGAACACAGGTTCACTACACTTTGCCTCAGGGAGGTTATGATTTTAGTTTGAAGCACAAAAGCCTAAATCAGAGATCTTTTCCTCATAAACGTATTAGGAGATCTAATGAGAAGAGGATGTCTGATGGTTTGAAGGTATCTCAGAAAAATATTGAGATGCTTTCATGCAATGCAAATGTGCTAATCACTCTTCGGGATAAAGGATGGAGAGAAAGTGGGGCACTTGTTGTTTTGGAACTCACAGATCAAAATGAGTGGAGACTGGCTGTGAAAGTTTCTGGGGTTACAAAACATTCTCACAAGGTTAATCATATTTTACAGCCTGGGTCAACAAACCGATATACCCATGCCATGATGTGGAAAGGAGGGAAGGAGTGGGTTCTAGAGTTTCCTGATCGGAGTCAGTGGGTTATTTTCAAGGAGATGTATGAAGAGTGCTATAATCGAAATATTCGTGCTGCTTCAATGAAAAATATTCCCATACCTGGAGTTCGTTTGGTGGAAGAAAGTGATGATTATTTAACTGATGTCCCCTTTGTCCGCAACTCACTAAAGTACATAAGGCAAATTGAAAGTGATGTTGAAATGGCACTGAATCCATCACATATCTTGTATGACATGGACAGTGATGATGAACAGTGGATTTTGAGGTATGGAAAATCGTACGGCATTCATGATGCCAAGTATGAAGAGGTATCTGATGAATTGTTTGAGAAAACAGTGGATATGCTTGAGAAGGTTGCATATTCCCAACAGTGCGATCGATTCACAACTGATGAATTAGAAGCACTCATTGTTGGAGTTGATTCAGTTGAGATGGTAAAAGCAATATATGAGCACTGGCGGCAGAAGCGGCTGAGAAGTGGCATGCCTTTAATACGCCATCTTCAGGTATTTTACCTTCATTTTTCTTTTATTATGTTCTTATTGAAATTGTTATTGGCTGCTGATATCACCTGATCCATTTTTGACATTGTATTTTCATTTGAGCAGTTGCAGACGTGTTATCACTAACTTGCATTTTGGAAAAATTTGCAGTAGGTTACAGCTAAAGTTTCTGTAGTTGATAATCATCCCCCTTTCCCCCTTTCAACAGCTAAAGTATGTTGAAGTTGAATTCCTTATGAAAAAGGAAAGGCTTTGAATTTTTAGTCATTGTTCAGTAAAAGAACAGGTTCTTTTAATATAACTTTATCCCAGATATTACAAGATTCTGTGTTTTCTGTTGTCAAGGATATTTAAGAAACCAGGAGTAGGAGTCCTGGCAAATGATAGGTGCAGGAACATGCAAATAGGTTGTGGGCATGATGTTGGTTGAGTCATCTAAACAAATGTTTCTTTTGTCGTTCAGAATTTCGGTAATAGAATGTGGTGAGGAAAACAGAAACATCTAGAAACCATTGGATGTTGTTAAGTTTCTTATGAAATATATTTAGGTCTCATGTCCTATTTCCACGTATCTCTGCATTGCCATAGTTTCTCAAATATAACTATCTGATGCATTTCTTTTCAAATGTTTGTGAACCTTTTAACTTTGTTGTGCAGATTGTTCTTGGTCTTTAAGCTGTACCAATGTCATTTGTGTGCTGGGGGTAAATACTGATTTCTATATTGTATTAGGGCAAGAAGGTGGTCACTTGTTTTTGTTTGTTTGTAAATGTTTATTTCTTGAAGGCCAAAAGATCTCTAAGATTGCGGAATATAAGGATTTTGGTCCATATGTTAAGTTAGATTCTTGGAACTCGAAATGGCTGTAAACTTGTCACTTCTTAGCTTGTTAATACAATGCTCTTAACTACCTACTGTTTAATTTGTTTAATTTTTATTTTACTTATGGGATTTCATTGTGTTCTTCTTGTTGGGAGAGCAGCATGTATCCAAATTTATTCTCACCTTAAACATCTTATAATTTCTCTCTCTCCCCCCGAATTTATTTTCGATTTTCTGGACTTTGGAGTTCCTTTCTTTTCAGCTTTTGGATGGTACTGAAGCATTTGTCTTTTTATTTCATGTGTTCCTTAAACTAGGTATAAATTACTGATCATATTGTTTATCTTGGTGGCTTTAAATGAGACTTCTTAATTTTGTGTGTTTTATCAGCCTCCTTTGTGGCAAAGATATCAGCAGCAAGTAAAAGAATGGGAAGGAACTGTTGCTAGGGCCAGCTCTGCCTCTTCTAGTGGATGCAAAGACAAGTCGGTGTCAATTGAGAAGCCTCCAATGTTTGCTTTCTGTCTTAAACCAAGAGGTCTGGAGGTTCCTAACAAGGGTTCTAAACAGCGATCCCAAAAAAGGTTTTCAGTTTCTGGACACCACCAAGTCATCTCTGGGGATCAGGATCGTCCTCATGGTTATGGTACATTCTTTTTTGCTCCCTTGGATTATCAAAGAAAATTCTTATTTTATTCTTTTTCTCCCAATATTATAGTACAAATGAAAACTCAAAACAGTAGCTTTGGCTGCTGATTCTTTAATTTCGTTATGCAAGGAGAGCACTAATTAGAAATTGTATTTTCAGGCAAAAGCCATGAATATTCAGATTATTCTCCTTCCCTCCATCAATCGACAAGAGTATTCTCACCACGGGATGGTGGTGTAATGAACAATTTTTCAATGAATGGCGATTTGTCTGAGTGGAATCATTACACAAAGTTTCAGAGGAACAGACTAAGGAAGAGCGGGAGATTGGCCTCCCTAAATAATTCACAGTTGATGGTGTCACACAATCAGAGAAGTACAGGAATGAGAAATGGTGTACATAAGTGGAATACAGAAGTATCTGACTTGCCTAGTCAGAGGTATCATCATTACAACGGATCCCAAAGGCATGTGATTGAGCAGTTGGATGGATCAGATTTTCATGAATTCAGGCTGCGCGATGCATCAAGTGCAGCTCAGCATGCACGAAACATGGCTAAACTGAAGAGAGAAAAGGCCCAAAGATTGCTCTATAGAGCAGATTTAGCCATCCACAAAGCTGCAGTGGCCCTCATGACTGCTGAGGCAATTAAAGCTGCTGCTTCTGATAGCCCAAATCAAGAAAGTTAAGAAATAACTTTTGGCTTTGTTAATGACTTGAGGATGGATGGGAATAGGTTAGTTCTTTCAGCTAGTAGGTAAAGGAGGTTTTAGTTTTGCACCGATGATACTCTTAGCTTCTCTTTGCGGTCAATCTCTGACCTTATGTGCAGGACCTGCTGGTACTTTTTCCATTAAACGAAGCGGATAATGTGCCGAACTGAGGGAAGGATATGAATTCCGTGGAGGAGGGAGGCACTGTTGCTCTGTCATGGTCCTAAGTTTCCCCAGAACACACAGATTTGTTGTTTGAAGGCAATTTTTGTACATAATTTTCTAGCCTTAACGTTCGGCTGGTTGTCTGAAAAGGCAGGTTCTACGGAACAGTATGGCGCCAATATGTGGAAGTGTGTGAAATTTTGGTCTTGATCATTGTACAAAGTACTCATTTTTCTTTTTGAAAAAGGAAAAAAATATATTTTAGATCTTATTTTCCCAAACTTAAAGCTGAGTTTTAGTTGTCACTTGTCACTACCGGAAGAACCTTCCTCGGAATAATACATTCGATGTCGGGCATCAATTTGGTATATAAGCTTTAGAGCCACCTTAGTATTGTACTCCTCCGGTTAATTATATGTATTTGCATAAGTGTTACGGATGTTGATTAAGTCTAAATACCAAAAAATGATTACTGTATCTACTTGGGAAATTAATGTAAGGAATACTGTAGATGAGAGAGTAGAAATATGAATAAATTCTTATAAAAATTTACTTCATGAAATAAATTTGGAAACTTCGAGAGTGATCACCATTTGTAGATATATGAGGATTATATATCTGGAAAATGGAAAAATAAAAATGAAAATTATGGAACCTTTTACTATATTATAATAAAAATTCCCCATAAACATATTACTCCCTCATTTTAATTTGAGTTATATTTTGTCTAATGAAATTCTTATTGATAGAGTCAAATTTCTACTATATAGTATTATTTTTATTTTATTAATATTAGACATACTTGCACTCAATCATTTTTATAATTGGAAGTACTCAAGCACTCCCATTGTAACCATAAATTTTAAAGTTTTATAATTTTCATTTCCAAATGTTCATCTTTCTAAAGTAACATGGATTTTCATTTGAAATTTTATAAATCTATTATATATTCTTAAAATTGATTCCTCATTCTTTTTTTTTTTCTTTTTTTTTAAAGGTGGAGCTTATTCTTTAATGTACCACATGTTCAAATTATTTTTTTCCCCCTTTTTTTTTTACTTTTAAAATTTTAATAAAGAAGAAAATCCAGTTTAATAAACCTCTTTATTTCTAAAAAATAATTGCATAAACTTTTTTCAAGAAACGTCTATCAAAGTT
>JAOXNR010000028.1:16202572-16228037 GCA_028571225.1 Parsonsia alboflavescens
AAAAAATCAATAAAAATACATTCTAGTATTAAAAAGTTATGCATGTACCTAAATATACATGGTATCTTTTGGGACATTTTTCCGGTTATTATAATTACTAAGAAAAGCAAAGTTTAAAGATATGAAATTGGTTGTTTCCAAATGAGCTTTAACTTCTTATTGCCATATTCTGAACTCTTTACTCTTATAATCTTTATGTGATATGTGTTTTCTTAATAATTTTCAATCAACAGGTAAACCTTCTAGAAGGAGAATTAAATTAAATTGAGAGTTAAATAAAAAGTGCAACAAGATGATATTATCAACATCTGAATCTATTCAATTCAATGTATTGTGATTAGTTGATAATTTCTAAACATAGTCTTTGCTTTGTAGGATGTTGGTCCAAAAAATGTGTATGACCTACGGTTCAATGTCAGATACTTGAACAGTTTTTTTTTATACTTCTTCCGTCCGGAATTATATGTCCCATTTTGACTTTTATCAAAATATTAAGAGTATTTTTGACTTTCACAAAGTTACTATTTTATCCTCGTGGATGTAAATTAATAAATATGAGAGGTTGTTAATGAGACTTTATATTTAAAACCTATTTATTTTTAGAAATGTGACATTCGATTTCGGACAAACTAAAATAGAAATAGTGACATTTAATTTCGAATAAAGGGAGTATTTTTTATTTCATTATAATTTATTGCCAAGTATTGATGTGCCATTCTGGAGGAACTAGATTGGTCAACTATTGTTTCTTTTTGTTAGACAGAAATAGACATAACCTACTTTGGCCAATTAATTTGGAAGCAACTACACTTTGCAGATGCAATGTACCTTTATCCATGAACTCTAGAAATAGAATAAAAGCTTGAGAGGATGCAATGGTTTTGCAGGTTCCATCCGGAGAAGTTCTTAGTTTTGGTGATGATAACTTTGTTCATTATGAGGAAGCTGGTGTTAGGGAAGCGGGAAAAGCTGCATTTGTCCTTGTAGCTGGTGGCCTTGGGGAACGTCTTGGATATAATGGTATAAAGGTAAATAAAACAGTAGAATACTGTTTTTCCGAGTACTAATTATATGCTGGATCTGGCCCTCCTGGTAACTCTAGAGCATTAGAAGGATGCGGTTTGTATCTCATTCTGCACCTTTAATTTACTTTCTTCTTAGTTTAAAACTTCCCTGTTGCGGAAATTTTGATGTTCAAGTAATGGTTTACAATTATGTTTCATTCATAATTCCATTCAACCTTTGCAGGTGGCTCTTCCTTTAGAATCTGTTACTGGAACTTGTTTCCTGCAACACTATATTGAATCCATCCTAGCTCTACAAGAGGCCAGTTGTAGACTAGGGCAAGGTATGTATGTATTGTCAGATTCTAGGAGGATGAATTATGATTGTATTCAATCTTATTTCAACTGTGGCTTTTTAGGTATTTAACTGTTTCTTTTGGCCTTTAATCTTTTCTTATACCTCTAGTAACTACAAATTAGGATAAACGACTGTGGAACTTACATCTTGATTAGAGTGTGAAGCCATATAAGGAACAGATGTTCAATGCAATTTAAAGTAACTTATATTGTGCAATTGTGCATCTTCTCATTATCCTCTATCTAAGGTTCTTTTTAAAATTATTTCTCCTTTGGTTCTATTATACTCTCTTTACTATTAGACATCTAATGGTATTCTCTTAAGGGTAATTTGTCCACCATAATCTTCAACCTATAAAATTCTAACTTTTGCCCTCAATCTTCAAAACAGTTCAATCTTGGTGTTAGATCTCCTCTGAGTTTACCATTGAAATGTTTGTTCCTTAACAGAATATGTACTCCTGTCTTTAACATGTCCAGCTGCATATTCAAAGTTCTTATTTCATTGTCTACAATTGCAATCTTTAGAATTTGCAATAACTGACAATTACTTTTTCTTTTTGGTTTCTTATGTACCCATTTTGTTGTTTTCGTTTCTGTCAATAACTGTCATTACCTTGTTGTCTTTGCTCACGGAACGAATTTCTGTTGAAATGGGCAAACAGAGATTCGTTTTTGTTATTTGAACACTTTTGTATCTTTGCAGATTTCTTTGAACTGTTCCATTACAAGTAGCAGTAGATTTTGTTCTTTCAGATATAGCTCTAAAAGCCAACTTATATAGGAAAGAAACTGGTCTTCATTTGTTTTTGTATTTTTGAGACTTCAGTTCACTGTTTCGATCATGGAGTAAGATTTGTTTATTGAGTTCCTGATATGAAACTTGAGACAAATTGTGGTACTTTAACCTTTTAATATCACAATGTAAAATATCTATTTTATTTTCTGATTTGGATATTGTTCAATTTCCAGGGATCATTAGGTTTTCCTGTTCAATTATTCCTGGAAGATTGATTTCCCTAATAAATAGTTGGAGACCATTTCATCTGTCAATAAGACTTCTAATTCCTATGTTTAGGTGACTGTGAATCTGAGATTCCATTTGCCATAATGACATCGGACGATACACATTTGCACACAATTGAACTCTTAGAGGCAAATGCTTATTTTGGGATGAAACCGACACAAGTGAAGCTGCTGAAGCAGGTCAGCTACTGTTTCATGGTGTTTTTTGGTGATTTTCTGACATTACAAGAGTTATTGCTGTTACATTTTCATTCTTTATTTTAGGAGAAAGTAGCTTGCTTGGTTGACAATGATGCCCATCTTGCCCTAGACCCACAAAATAAATACAAAATCCAGGTAGCTGCTGGAAGTTTTTCTATAATTATTTGGGTGCAACAGGAAATTTTTGTTGCTTCCTTCTTAGATACTGATTTCTTGGTGATTCTTACCTGTTTTTCTAATGTTCTTCAACAGACAAAACCACATGGTCACGGTGATGTTCATGCACTTCTTTACTCAAGTGGTCTTCTTAAAAAATGGTATTTCACCTCTGATCATTTGACATATTGTGTTTTGCAGCCTGCCTCTCCTTTTATATTAATCTTTATAGTCACCTAATGTGTGGTATACGGGAGTATAGGTCATACATAACTGCAGTTATTAACAAATAAATTAACAACTGTAACTTTTGTAGGTTCTTTTATTGAATGAGTTAGATTTGATCTACATAGACTTAAATGCTTGTAAATACTTTTTTTAATTTTCTATGGAAGTAGCAGTGCAATACATTGCACGAAAATTGTTGTGGACAACCGATTCTTTTCTTGTCATTTGAGTAATATGCTGTTGAAGCCATTTTCATGTTCTTATTCTTAGGCATGAGGATGGTGTGAGATGGGTCCTGTTTTTCCAAGATACTAATGGTCTTCTTTTCAAGGTAAAGTGACTTTTATTTTCTTGGTTGTGTTATAATCTCAGTTTGCTTCTGAGTAACTCACGGATGGACTTTTTGATTTACCTTCTAGGCAATTCCAGCTGCATTGGGTGTTAGTGTTACTAAACAATACCATGTTAATTCTCTGGCCGTTCCTCGGAAAGCAAAAGAAGCTATTGGGGGCATTACCAAACTTATTCACAGTGATGGTAATTAATATGATCTATATGGAATTAACTTGGCTGTTGATCACTTATATTATTTGCTTTTGCTGTTCTTTCTTATCTCAGGGTTTACTTTGGTAATTTGAGATTTCCTAAATTCACATGTAGACCATTCCCATGAGGCATTCTTTTAGAACTTTTGCTAAGCCTTAGGCTTCTTTGTCAACCTTTCTGACAAATTTTTATCTTCCTCCTCTTAAACTGGTGCTCATCTCCTCTCAAAATCATAGGAAGAAAGGTGGTTGATGCTCGGGTGATTTAACATGTAGACTGGCCTACTTGGAAAAGTCATTGCTCCCCTCCACAATAGATTAATGATTTGGTATTAATCATATGATCAATGTTTTAAAAATCAGACCGGACATCAAATTGGAAAAGTTAGTGGGTTACGGTTTAATGGTCCAACCACAATTGAATAATAATTGAACCGAAATCGATAATATTATAATAAAAAATAAAAATTATATTTGTTATATATATATTTGTTTAATTAATAATTTCATAATTTCATAATACAATAATATTGAAATCAAATTTAGAGCTGTAATATTAATAGTTTTTTTGTAACTAAATAACTAAAAGTACTATTTCACAGTGATTTAAACATGGTAATTTAGTGTTGATAAAGTTGGACTATTATAAGATATTTTGTTTATTAATTAATAGTTAACAATGACATACATTTTGAATAATTTTTTCTCATTTTAAAATTAAAAAATGAAACAGCTCTAAGATTCCTCCAACAAATACAAAATACTCAGCAGTGGATCTCCCATTGACTTTGAAATCTGCATCTAAAAAACACTAAATATCAAGATAACCATGATTTTTATATGTCAACCTAAGTCCATGATTCCTTTCAAATATCAACCACCTTCCAATGATTAATTGAAGGAAAGCCCTATATCTTTCTAGATCACCAAATGTTTTACAATCATCTGTTTTGAGTTTTAATTCAGGTGTATGGGTATACTGCATGGTTTGACACTTAGTTTCCCTATTTCTTGCAATTAGTCAAGAAGGTACTTAAATGCCAAAAAATACCTCAACTCTTTCCTAAATATTGTTTGGAACTTAGTGTGCAGAAAATCTTTGACGAAATTCCAATAGCATCACTTCCACTAATGATAATATAATCAACATACGTGACCAAAAGAATAACACCAGCTTTAGATTGTTTGTAAAACACGGAGTGATCACATTTACTTAGCTTCACCCCTCTGAGTTTCCCAAACCAAGTCTTAGGACTTTGTTTCAATCGATGAAGTGATTTTTGGAGACGATAGATCTTCCCATGTTCTCATTGAGCAACAAAAAGAGGTGAGTGCTCCGTGTTAACCTTCTCTTGAAAATCTCCATGAAGAAAAGCAATTTTAATATCCAACTGATGGATAGGCTAAACATGAGCTGCCAGAAGAGAGAGAAACAATAGAATAGAAGTCACCTTTGTAACATGAGGATATCAGTATGGTCAACTCCATAGGTCTGAGTATATCCCGTAGACACCATAGATGCTTTAAGATGTGCCACAGAGTCACCAAGATTCATTTTTATAGAAGATACTTACACCCAATAACCTTTTTGCCAACAGGTAAGTTGACCGAGTCCCAAATACGATTTCCATCAAAAGTATTCTTCTTTTCTATCATAGCAGCATGCCAGCCAGAAAGTGAAATAGCCTTTTGAATGGTTTTAGGAAGAGACATTGAATCTAGAGAAGGAATAAGGGAGTAGGAAGACATAGGGAAATAAGCATTTTAAACAACACAAGAAATATGATCGGCCGATCAATGTTTACCTTTTCTTAGGACAACTGGAAGATCTAGATCATTTGGAATGGTATTTCTACAACCTAACAATGAAGAAGTTGATTTAGGGCTTGCACAAGGGACCCTTTGCCTTCTTGAGTTAACTTGGGTAATGGGTGGTTGTATTGATGGATTATCAAGATGTGAAGTATTGGAAGATTTGATTGTTCTTGTTTGCCTCCCCCTCATTTTCAACTGGAAACAATGATTTAGTTACGTAACAAAATATTATATCAAATTACACCATTAAGAATAGAGGAAGGTATACGATTAAATAAAAAACAAGCTGTGGAAATAGCATCATCCTAAAAAGACCATTCATTTGAAATGAGAGGGCTCTACAAATCTTTAGAAGGTGTCTATTTGTAATGCAAGTTTGATGAAGTACTCCATTTTGAGATAGGTGTGACTGGTAAGCATGAAATAAATATATTGTTTGGCATTATTGGCTCTCAAAGTTTTAACAGTTCCAGTGTGATTTCACCAAGTTACTCTAGAATAGTTATAAAAAATTTTTACAAAATACTTAACACATCTTTTGAATTATAGCTCAGGGACCCCAAACATCTGAATGAACTCATTCGAATGGCAAGGGAGCTTATTAACTCTTGGACTAGAAGAACTTAGGTGATGATTGGAAAATTAACAATACTTACAATCTAATTAGAGACAAATTACGAAATGACAATGAACCAAATGATAATGTGCTTCAAATAGATCAGGGGGGACATCACTTCTTTGTTCATGAGTGTCTAGAGCATAAAGGCCATAAAGCTCACCGGGCTCACGCCTCTACTAATAATCTGCAAAACGTGATGAGGAAAGAGTTACATAACAATTCAAAGGATGAATGAGTTTAGTGAGTAATGGGACCCATCACCATCACCTCACTATTTATGCAATTTTTAATCTTCAAATGAAGTTTTGTAGGATAATAGGGATGATCTTTGATAAGATGCTGATTTACCAAGGCTCCTCAAATATGCCCAAATAGTATATGGGGGTTGGATCAATTTCATAAGTAGGGTTATTGTTGAAAGCTGGTTATTGCCAACTCTCTTAGCGGAAGTTCCAGATCCAAATCTCTCTCTGAGCCTTATGCTTCTGAGTCCTCAACATGGTCTTTCAGACTGTCTCTTCAAGTCTTCACTGGATATTCCACTGAGTAGGACAAGTCATAGGCTATAAACTGGTGGAAGCCCAATTTATGCCCAGCAGCTTCACAGTAATCCCTCTTAAGGGAAATCCCAGTATTTCAATGGAGAATATACTTGAAGTAATTGGAGGACCCAACTAATTTATGATTGGTATTTTCATAGTAGATGACACCCACTCAACAACTGCCTTACTTTCTTCCTTACCTTTGTCTGCCATTCTCAACCAATGTCCTTAACCTTGGAATCAAGAAACTAATAAAAACAGCAACAAAGAACCAAGCTCCGATCAGAACACCAGGCCCAAAAGTAGAAAAATGAGTAGTCGGGAAAAGAATGGAGGAAATGAACTTGATCTGGACAAGTTAAATAAACCAAGGTACCAAATCAATTCCAACAACCAAAGAAAAACCAGGTAACTCAAAGACCAAACCAAACCACAAAAGTAGAAGCTTGCATTACACAGCTACCAAAAGCACCACATGACACAAAAAAATCCCCAAACGGAGTTTAAAACTGATCTTGGAAATATGAAGAAGATTGAAGCGATCTACCATAGCGTTGAAGAATAGAAAATTCTGAACTTTGGGATTGAGGGATTGAAGACCCAAGAAGAAAAAAATAATAATAAGGATTACAAAACTGAAAGTTTGATAAATTCAAAACAAGTTCAATGAAAGCAAAGAAGGAACAAAAGCCTTCTCAATAAAGATTTGTTAGAAATTGATATTTTACATAAGGTCGGCCATTGACCAACTATATTGTGTATGATAAACCTACCAATTTAAATTCTACTAGGATTTAGTAGTAAAATCCTAATTTAATAAAAGAAACCTAATAAAAATAAGAAATAATGAAGTAAAAAGAAAACTAATAAGATTAGGAAATCTTTAAATCTTTATTATTTGATTTGACCTAAAATTAATCTTTGATTTCTTGGGCCTCTTCAAGTCTTCTTGTGGTTCTTGGGCTTTTCATGGAATAGCTTCTTTGAATTGTCCAAGGTTACAAGAATAGGGAGTTTTCTTTGTTCTTGAATGTCTCACCAATTATTTTGGACTTTGACTTTGTAATTGACTCACCTAATTATTTTAAATTGGGCCTTGTTGTCCTAGGTCATGTAAACTTATTGGTCCTTTTGAATCTCGTGTTGAGTTTTGGGTCTATTAAAATCCCGCAAAAGAACCAACTATGGAAAGCCCAAGAAGAATGGCAGTTGTTTGGGGCTTGGACGGCTTGATCTTGACTGTACTTCTGGTAGTGCAGGCAGCTATGATATCTATGTATGGGTACTGATACCATGTTAAATCGATAGGTTCGAGGAAATTCTTGTCAATTTATTCATAGAGAAAACATACACATTAATAGTTTTCTAATTAATCCTTATATACATGTGTTACTAGACTTATTCAGGCATCTCGATTCATTGGGTTGTTGATGACTTTAAGAAAATTTTTTGAAATATGCTTGTCCTTTAGCTATTTGTATAGTTTTCTTCTTACTTAAATGAGTAATGTTGGATGTTAAAGCTTATTAAACAATATCATGCAAAACTTCTTACATCATTGGATTTGAGAATTGATTTCCTAAAGTAGCTATTGATAACTGAAATTATCCGAAAGAGTGAGTTTAATTAGGGATTACGATGGCTAGAGAGTTATTTTGGTTCTTTTTTATGGGAAACGGTAAGACAATAGCAGAACGGAAACTAGAATAAAACAGTAAGGTAATAAAGGAATTCTGTAAGAAAATTTAATAACAGGAACTTAAAAATTGCAACTTCAATTTGGATGAACAGTAAATGCGATAAACAGTAATGATGGAACAAAAAAATGAGGAACAGTAATGGTGGAACAGTAAAAAAAGACAAAAGTCAGTGAACAGTATCGAATGAAGAAAACTACCAACGTGCTCCCTCTAGACAATCTAGGTCGGCTGAACTAGAAGAAATAAAAATAACTCTCAAGGTCTCTCTTGCATATCCTAAAACAAACCCTAATTGTTCTATTTATAATAACTAGTCAACATTGAACAATTAAACTTAGGCTAGCCCATGAAGCAAATTAAATTGGGCCTAATTATATCTGACCATTAAACAGCCCCATGTTGGACTTCTTAGTGGCGTTTTTTCAACACAATGGGCTTGGACTGTATGTGTGCTGAAGGTGGACTGGATACTCCCCCGGTTGGGAAGATTTGCCCTCAAATCATCAAAACCGACATACTTCATGAATGGCGACAAGTCTCCCACTCGGTTAATCCCCACAAACATGTTCTTTGGTTTAGGTTTGTCAGTTATGGAATGTTGTATTTGGGATGGGTTTAAAGGTGTAAGGGTGATGGAGCGGTTCAACATTTTAAAGGTGCAAGTGTTTTTTCGACCATCATGTCTCACACTCCTATCATACTGCCAAGGTTTACCCAAGCAATAAGTGGCATGCCTCCATAGGAATAACATCACATAGTACATCATCCGAATAATACTTTCCAATAGACAAAGAAACCAATAGTTGTTTGTCCACTTGAAGCTCGCTCCCAGAACTAAGCCGATGTACCTTGTAGGGGGTTGGATGTGCCATAGTAGGTAGCTGCAATTTCTGGATCAAAGTAACTGAAGCCACATTAGTACAACTACCACCATCGACAATCAAGGAACAAACCTTATCCATAAGAGTGCAACTGGTGTGAAAGAGAGTTTCATGCTGCTCATCTTTTGTTATGGGCTTGCAGAGCATGGTCCTGCTGACAACCAGCAGTTTGCCCTTGTCAACCTCGACTATGTACTCATCTCCATCAAGTAGTGCATCATCAACATCATTGTTAGGTTGATAATCGGTTTCATCCTCCCAATCTTGCAAGGTCATTACATGCCGGTTGGGACAATTGGCTTGGAAGTGTCCAACTCCTTGGCATTTGAAACACCTTTCCTTCCCTCTATCATCTCAGGGAGTATCAAACTTATTTAGACCAGTTGGCTTAGGATCAACTTTGGCCAAAGGTTTATCCTTAGCTGGGCTCTGGTCTAGTATTGCTCATGCCTCCTATAAAACTAGAACCATCGCATAAATTAGGCCTAAAACCCATGTCCTTCCTCCGCTTCTCAACCTTGAGTGCTAACCTGCAAACATCGTCAAGAGAACAATAGGGCTGTAGTTCAACGGCGTGGGCAATGTCACGGTTACGTCCTCCAAGAAAACGGGCAATGGTGTGCTCCTTAGTTTCTTCACATTCAGTTCGGATCATTAACTTCTCAAAATCAACAATGAAGTCAGCTACTAACTTCTTCTCTTGGTGACAAAAATACATTTTTTGGTACAACTGCTGTTTTTACTTTCTCAGTAGGAACCTCTTCATCAACAACTTCTTCAATTTGGTCCAAGTCCGAACTCGCTCCTTGCCATCACGATCACGCTGCTTCTTCATGTTTTCATACTAGAAGGATGTATAGTCTTTGAATTTCAGAATAGCCAGCTTGCACCGTTTCTCCTTGCTGTAGTCCTTGTGATCAAAAACTCATTTGATCTCATGCAGCCACTCCAGGAAGTCATCCGGGTTAATGCCCCCATCAAACTCGGGCAAATCAATCCTCAAACCCCTATCGTCTTCAAATCTGCCTCAATCCCTCTCATGGAAACCGTCATCAACTCTAGAACCTATCAAAGAAACTCGGCCATCCTCATCATCAACGGGCAATGGCATAGTGGGCTGCTGGGGTGCACGGTTCTGTGGGACAGGTGTTGTTGGGTTATATGGAGTGTAGGGTGGACAGTAAGGTGGTGGAGGTGTAATGTAGATATATGGTAGGTAAACAGGTGGCTGTCGTGATACATTTCAGTAGCGGGTAATTTGATTATATGGTGGCTGATGTGTATAGTTTGGAACGGGGGGTTGTGCGGCGGAAGAGGCTAGTTTAGGGTTCGGTGTAGGATGATGTTTAGCCTCGGTTTGGGACTTAAGAAGGTTGATAACCTCCTGCATCTGTTCTTGGAACTGGCTCCTCATTACACTTAACTCTTGCCGAATGATGACGTTCGCAGCCTCCCAAGGCGGTATGGGTGAAGAATCTCCACTCTGGTTGCTTTTGTTGCGACTTTGATCAAACATGGCATGAGGTTTGATACAAAGGTGAAAGGTAAACTCACTCACCAAGCTAATACCAACTGATACGGAAATTATTTGAAAGAGTGAGTTTAATTAGGGATTGTGATGGCTAGAGAGTTATTTTGGTTCTTTTTGATGGGAAAAGGTAAGACAACAGCAAAACGAAAATTGGAATAAAATAGTAAGGCAATAAAGGAATTCTGAAAAAAAATTTAATAACAGGAACTTAAAAATTGCAACTACAATTTGGCTGAACAGGAAATGCGATGGAACAGTAAAAACAATGAACAGTATGACGGAACAGAAATATGATGAACAGTAATGGTGGAACAGTATAAAAGATAAAAGTCAATGAACAGTACCAGATGAAGAAAACTACCAACTTGCCGCCTCTAGACACTCTAGGTCGGCTGAACTAGAAGAAATAAAAATAAACTCTCAAGGTCTCTCTTGCCTGGCCTAAAACAAATGCTAATTGTTCTATTTATAATGACTAGTCAACATTGAACAATTAAACTTGGGCCAGCCCATGATGCAAATTAAATTGGGCCTAATTATATCCTGATCATTAAACTGTCCCATGTTGGACTTCTCAATGGCGTTTTTCCAACACAGTGGGCTTGGACCGTGTATGTGTTGAAGGTGGACCAGATACTCCCATATCTGCTATGCACATGATTTTATTGAATAATAACCGACATGTTATGGTTCATTTCCTTGGAATGGCTGGCTTCTGTGCCTTGTGTCCTGGAACATTTTTTTAAGTGAATTCCAAATGATATTCCTGTTGAGAAGATTATCTTTTACCCATTTGGACTCAGGAATATGATTCCTTTGGTTCATCTACTCGGATTAGATAGCATATGATGCCTTCAATTCTCTAAGATCTTTAAATTTTGGTTACTTGGAAGAGAAGAAGCAGTAATTTTGCAATTCATGCTTTAGCACTTATAATATTGATATGCTTGACATGCTATGGCTTTTTGATTTTCTGTTCTGAAGTTTTGGATAGAGAGCTATAAATATGTTCATTTTTCGGTAACATGTTTTTCTATTGGATTCTTTTGATGTTTCTATCAGAGTTCATATGCAGTGTTTTACAAATTTGCTTTCCATAATTTCATTCTGTTCTGACCAAGTATTTGACTCTTAATAAAGTCAAATTGTTTGTGTTTTTTTCAGGAAGGACAATGGTGATTAATGTGGAATACAATCAACTAGATCCTTTGCTTCGAGCATCTGGATATCCCGATGGTGATGTCAATTCTGACAACGGTTATTCTCCCTTTCCAGGAAACATAAACCAGGTATGATGGTGCAGATAATTTTTCCATTTCTTCTCATATTCTCCTTTTTCCTTCTGGAACATCATTGTTGGGACTTGGAGATGTGCATTTGATCAACTGCTTGCTAACTAAGCAAACAGTTTAATTCCTTGCAACTAGGAATGAGTTATGATCTACAGGGCAAGTTTAATGGAATTATATGTTATACATTAATTTTACCTTCATTTGATTTGTAACAAAAAAAAAGTCAAGTCTTTGGTTTGTGGGGCCTAGCTTCAGATTGCATTATATATCTTTCCAGGGGCTTTATATTTTCTTCTTGTTGAATAACCAGTTTAATTATATTTCCCATTAGCTGCCTGACTTTCTGGAAAATATTCTGTTACAAATAATTATCTGTTATGTATCTATTTCTTTTCCACATTGCTTTGGGGTTGGAAGGAAAAGCTTGCTTGTGATTAAATTGTGATGGAACTAATAAAAGATTTGAATCATCTTGTCCTCCTGGATAATCATTGAAAACTTGTTGGTAGGAGTTGAATAACAAATAAAGGATCATCAAGACTCAGGGACATAATTGGATGCACTTCAACTGCATTCATTTAATCAGCTTTTGATATATCTGTGAATTGATGGACAGCATGATTTCAAGCTATCTATTTAACATGTGACAGGTTATTTGTGTATGGCCATGTCATACGTATGTCTCGATCTGTAATTCTATTGCATATTCGTAAACGCTAATGCTTTGATAATCATGCCGCCTTAGTTAATTTTTGAGCTTGGCCCATACCTGGAAGAGCTCTCAAAAACTGGAGGTGCCATCAAGGAGTTTGTCAACCCCAAGTAACTCTATCCTCTACTTTTTTTTTTTTTCCGTCAGATGCTTTAGGTCTATGCATATTATCTGTGTTGTGTCTGTGTCCATGCGTTTTTTTCATTTTAATGGATATATATTTTCAACAAGAGTTGAATCTTAGAACATTAGAATGAGCTGAATCTTTTACTCCGTTTGGAATTGAATCAGTATTTTTTTGAGGTATATGGAATTGAATGCCTCATTTTCTAAGTTAATTAAAATTTACTACAAATTGACATGGTTATATTAAAAACTAGGTGAGTTAGACACATTTCCTAAAATTTAGTAAGGTTAAAATGAGACACTGAATTTCGGATGTGGGGAGTATTATTGTTTTGTTTAGATTTGCTTAATGGTTGAATTCTTAACTTTGCAAAAGGGACGCAATATTAATCAAGTACATTAAATGAGAAAGACATGATTAGGTTGAAATGGAAGAAACAAAATGTAGATAATGCTCTTTCAGCTGTGGGTTTTTCCATTAAAATGAGTGACATTCAGTTACTTTTATTGTTAACTTGGTTATCAGTTACTTGCTGTTGAGGATTGATTGGGCTTTTTGTGTACAGAATTGCTTTGACCACGTCTTTTTGATCTTCCTGAAATCTCAAATAAATATTGGTTATATTTATTTTTGATTAACGGTCTCTATTGTTTCAAACTTCAGGTACAAAGATGCCACAAAGACTGAATTCAAGTCATCTACTCGACTTGAATGCATGATGCAAGATTACCCTAAAACACTGCCTCCTTCAGCAAGAGTTGGTTTTACAGTAAGCATTTCTTGTTTCTGTTATTCCTTTTCATAGCGTACGGTTGACATTTGATTTTGTTGCTAGTATATATGCTCCAGGATTCTGTTTCATGAAGTTGCTAAGTTTTATTGTCCACTTAGGTGATGGATGCATGGCTGGCGTATGCACCTGTGAAGAACAATCCTGAGGATGCTGCTAAGGTGAAATTGGCCATGGTTAAATTTGTATCTGAAGGAATTATTAAATCTGAAAACATTAACAATTTATGGAGAGAATCAGTTAAAACTTTGGGAAAGTCAAGCAAAGTTACTTTCATGTCCATAGTAAACATTTGCTTATTAAGCAACAAATTAGTGCAAACCAGGAGGCAACTAGGGGATCATCGGAAGGATTAATTAGTATGCTATGGTGACCTTATTGCATGAAAATTGTGACTACATGAGATGCTAGTGTTCAATATTGTGTGTAAATGAGGAGGCACTTAATATTAATTGCACTGTGACCCACTAACTAGCGTGTGACTTCTCATGTTATAAAGCTTGTGTGGACCACATTTTTAGGCTCCCGTAAATTCTGGATTTGAATCTGCCACTTCCTTTTTCATCTTCTATTTTCCTTTTCTTTTGTGGTGGGGGTGGCATGTTTGATTTGGGATTTTTCTCTGACATCAGGTAGTTATGTATCTGCACATAAACGGCTGTTCATCTTTAGGCTATTGTAAGGATATTTTGATTTTTTATATTCAGGTAGTAGTATAATTGTATTAACGATTATTGAATCTGAAAGGCCATGAATGCTCAACCCATACTATCAGTGGGTTAATGCCCACATTACCAAGAAAACTATAAACTGCAGGTCTTCCTGTTGAGATTCTGCAACACAAGAGGCTCTATGTTTTGGGTGGCCAGGGGTGGGGGGTGTTGAGGGAGAGCAGATAAAGAATAAATGAACCAAGGCAAATGAAATCATAGTAATTTCTAATCAAGAAAAGTAAAAACATTTAATACTCCCATTATCTGAGATTAAATGTCCCATGTACTGGCAAATTTTTTTGACTAGCAAATTTTATTGAAAGAGTAAACTTAATTCATTTTGAACGTAACAATATCAATTCCTTTGTAAAACTTTAACTAATATAGGAAATAGAATGAGACATTCAAATGGAATGAGTATATATTTTCAAAAACGTGAGTATGAAAATGAATACAGATGATATTGTTTAATCCTTTTAGGTTACACATGTTGTAATGATCTAATAAAGGTATGGTATTCTAATTCATAATACTCCCTCCATCATGAATAGAACGTCTCTATTTTTGTTTTGAATTGTCCGGAAATGAATGTCTAATTTCTTAAATTAGTTAAAATGTTGTTAAGAGATTGATATTATTAAGCTTCAAATGAATTGAGTCAACTAATTTTCTTAAAATTTGTGCAAATCAAAATGGAATATTTAATTCCGGACAGAGGGAATACTAAAAATAAATACTTCACCCGACTGTTAAACATTTCTTGCCCAAAGTGGGCAAAATTGTTTGATTGAATTAGTAGCATTGTACCAAAGATATTTGTTCTAAAATGGTTTGAGATTCCATCCATCGATTTTTAGCTTTCCAAATAATGCGAGTTGTGCTTTTGCTCTATATCTTACAGCTTTCTTGAATTGACTTAAAGGTACCCAAGGGAAATCCATATCACAGTGCTACTTCTGGAGAAATGGCCATATATCGGGCGAACAGCCTCATTCTAAGAAAGGTATTTACAGTTTTCTCTGGAACATTAAATTAGAGGAACAATATATGTTAGTTTTAGTAAAATTGAATTTCTAGAGAATTAATCCCAATTGCCGTTACATTCTTTTTTCATATTTGGAAGGTGGGATCTTAGAAAAGTATTCGAAGCAAACATTTAGCAAGCTGTTTAGGTGTGATGGCTCTACTGGAAACCCATCATGGTTCCATCATTCAAATTACTTGAAGGAATTTTTGTCAATATGTGTTGGGTCAAAATAGCTTGTCCTAATACTAGGATTCGGCTTAGGCCTCGGGTTCCACACCAGCCAAGACCCTTCTTTTCCTCCATGCTCTCTCCTTTAATTATACTCCCTCCGTCCAGAATTAAATGTCCCATTTTGACTTGATAAATTTTAAGAACATGAGTTAACTTGATTAATTTTATACTTAACAAAATCAATGTCTTAAGAAAATTTTAACCAATTGAGGAAATGTAACATTCATTTTCAGACAATTCAAAATAGAAATGTGGACATTCAATTCCAGGCGGAGGGAGTATTTATTATTATAAATGTGTGTTTAAAACTGTGCATGTCATTGTAAATTCATGGTTCTCTTTTAACTTGAAGTAGAGTTATAATAGTCTGCACCCTTCCTGTGGTGTCTGTAAGTGTCAGAAACATTTATCTTTTGAAACTAAATTTGCTGTGTGTTCATTGTGCATGTCTGATGTATGTAGATGATGTCATCAAAATGCCATTGCTCATAGATTTATTTGCAGCACAATGAAGCTCTTAAGATATTGTTGATGATTGCCTTGCTCAATTGCTGTTCTAGTATTTTCCCACTTTAAAATGAGGGTCTTGTGAAGGATGATGTTTCTTCTATAATCGTGGTGCTGGAAACTATTTGGTGGTTGTTTCCATTTAGTAGTAATAAAACGTGTGATACGCTTCTTAGAAATGTGTCAAGTGGTTGCACAACAGATGCTTGTCAAGCAGCTTCAAAAAGTGCATGTCAGATTTTGTGCAGCTATACCATTTTGCTCTTTTCATCATTATGTTGATTATTCTTTCAGGAAATTTTTGACTGATGGTTTTTAACCATTACGCCTATGTAGCTGCATTTCTGAGATTACTTGGAGCATTTCTAAGGAAATGTATGTAGGGAAAAGGCGAGAAAATATTGAAACCGGAACTGGATTGAAAACCTTCTGATGTGAAACCATAATATCTGTGGGATGGACTCTTAATCTTTACTTTTCCCAGCTTAACAATTCTCAACATCTTATGCTATTTGTCAAGAATGATGAGAGAAAAGGAACTTGTTAATCTATTTTATTTTCTTTTCACAGGCTGGAGTCCAGGTGGGCGATCCAGTTATTCAGACATTCAATCAGCAAGAGGTGGAAGTTTGGCCTCGCATCATATGGAAGCCGAAGTGGGCAGTTACATTTACCAGAGTGAAGGTGAAAGTGAATGGAAAGAATACCCTTACACAAAGATCTACCCTGGCTATCAAGGGCAAAAATATTTTCCTCCAGGATCTCACCCTTGATGGAGCACTTATTATTGATGCTGTTGATGGTGCAGAGGTATCTACTCTCTAGCTCAGACCTGTAAACATGGGGATAAGAATTTAATTCTGAAAGAATCGAGCGTCATTTTTATTATTTTGCATGAACAGGTGAAGGCAGCTGGCTCAATACAAAACAAGGGTTGGATGATTGAGAGTGTGGACTACAGAGATACTTCGGTGCCTGAAGAGGTGAGGATAAGAGGATTCAAAATGAACAAAATTGAGCAGTTGGAGAAAAGACACGATGGACCTGGGAAGTTCTCTTTGCAGCCTTGATGTCACATTTTCTAATAGATTGCAAATCTTAATTTCTATGCAGTGTTTCATTATTCTGATTAAGAATGTGAAATTCATAAACAATTGGTATCTTAATTTCATCTCTAATTCATTCATATCAGACCGCTTCATTGCGGAGGACTAATTTTTCCTTTTCTAGTTGCTACTTGATTTTTTTTTTTTTTTTTGGTTTAAAACTCTCTTCTTCATTGGCAGCAAGGTCATTCATTGACTGTGTAAACTGATTAAAATCAAAAGTATCAATGAAGCTGATTCTAGATTTTGTGTCGAAATCAAAAGTAAATGTAACAAAATATTGAAAATAAAGACATGCTAAGATTTTAACTAAAATGAGGATGCAACCCATTTATTTTTCCTAAGCTAACAGACTCGCAGTCTAAAGATGACCAAAAAATATTTTTTTAAAAAAGGAAAATATAAGAAAAGAAAAGAAGATTTGAACTGCAATTTTTTTTTTTTTTATGACTGTGAATGGAGCTTTTGACAAATAAGGAGTGCATGATCTCTCAGTCATACTCAAGACTGCTTGTTAAGCAATATATATGATATATAATATTAAAAATAACATATTTGTATTATAAATAAATCATTTAAATAAGAATTACTTTAAATGGTCATCCTTTGTCAGGATACATAATTTTCCCTGGTCTGCTTATAGCTTGGCCCCTTGCATTATATTGCCATCCTAGCTGTGTAGTGCTGATGATTTCACAAACCCTTTAAATGAAATATACCCATTAGAGCACCTCTGAAGAGCTGAGCACTGTGCTCGGTTAATAGAGTCACATTCCAAAAAAATACATTGGTTGACACACAACATTTATAACAAGCTATCAATCGGAAAACATTTACTATTAATTCCAATCCAATTCATAACATATTGCACAGAGTAATATTCTCACCTACTACAGATTTCTTTGGAAGTCCGAAGTCTTGGGAGATCTCCATGAACATAACTTTTTGCAGAAATTCTCCACAAATTGAAAATATGCAATGCACTGTGACTCCTTAGAGAGAAAGGTAATGAAAGTCATTAAAATACCAACCATAAATCTGGATCTAAACCATGAGAAATTGAACTCCTTGTCATTGTGCTTAGAAGTTGACTCATTTGCTTAGGACGATTTTTCATTCATACAGTTGTTGGAGAGAGGTTTCCCACAAAGGCCATTGTTCCCTGCATAGATGCACTCCAAAAAAGTTGTCATCTAGTGAAGGCATATTTTCATCAGATCAACTCGAAAAATTCATCAGTAAACCTGTCAAGGTACTATACTGATGGAAAATTATATTATACCTATGGATTTTTGTACCATCCCAAAAAAATAGGGTGACTGTAGATATATATTGACATTACATCGATCATTAAAAGAAAATATATATACTGACGAAATATTTCCATCACTATAAATTATTTATACTTATGGAAAATTTTTTCATCACCATAATATTGTATATATAGTGATGGAAATATTATCATCACTATATAATTATACTAATTTATATTTTCCATCATTATAAATAATAAGGTAGTTATAAATAATCGTTATAAATAATTATATCTATTGAAAGTTTACATCACTATAATTATATATATATTGTAAAAACCTATCAGGGATCATGTAGCCGCTTTGTTTCTTGATGCATAAGAGGTTGGTTGATCAATATCTTTATTTCTAATTTTGTGTCTCATAAACTGACTGGATTCAGTTAACTTGTGCATGATGCCAATATTACATCATCTAAATTTTCTTTTAATGGATCAGAAATGCCAGAAAATCAATTTGGTTAGTTGATATTCTGAGGAGACTTGTAAAACTACAAACCTCATTCAAAGCTTAAGATATAACATTTTACTATGAAAAAGTTTCTCCTATTCTTCTTCAAGTTAATTTTAAGAAAGATACCGGAAGAACATCATAAAGCTGAATCTTTTGCTGTTCAACACTCCCAAACCATCTCAAAGGGAAAGAGGAAAAAGGAACTACACAATTTTCCGAACTGGCATGTTTTGCATCAACGGTTTAATTTCTTGAACTGAGAAAATATACTGATATCACAAACCTAAAATAGAAAGAATGAGAAAATCAATCACACAACTGTGAAAGGGATTCAACATAATTTTATGTACTGCTGAAGGTATGATTTACCTTCGTGAGAACCCAAAGATTGGTACAACCCATAGAGATATAAGAGAAAGTAATATCCTCCTCAAATTGTCTCTTTAGAAACATTCCAATGGGTGGAGTGACGGTCTTGAGTTCGAATTCCATCAACACCCACTGGATAAATGGAAAATGTAGGAACATTGTATTTTACTCCAAGTAAAGAAATACTAATAAAACATTCTATGCATATACTTATTAAAAAGAACTACTAAATATTGAAAAAAGAATTAAAAACGCATAGGGAGATAAATCTTTAGCATCGCTCACACTGCCTTCTGTAATTCATCATCATCATCAAATGATTCCCCCCTCTCTGGAAAGTTTTCTTCAGTGTCACACAACTATTTCATCTGCCATTACCTCTTCTGAGTTGTTCTTACTCTTCAAAGAAATAAGAGTGGTTCTTCTCTTCAAAGAAATTTTCATTGTAGAAGGAGGGGGGGGAGGAAAAAAGGCTTTTAATTGGAGAAAGTATGCGGTGAGAAAGCTCCTTAGTGAATTAAACATGAAAAATAAATAAATAAATTTTAAAAAGCATGAAACTAAAAAAATAAATTAGGTTTTATTCTGTTTATGAAGACGACACAAGGAGGTTTTCATGCAGGAGATTTTTCATATTCCACTCCCTTAGAATTGAAAAGATAATTATGTGTTTTGTTTTATTTTATTTTATGACTATTAAGAAGCTAAAGATTTTGACTCATGGCACTCCATCAATAAATGTAAAATAAATAAGCATACGCTTGCACCGTAGGAATGTACAAGTTAATATTGATGGAAATCGTATCCATCAGAAAAGGATTTATACTGATGGAAATTGTATCTGTAAGTAATATACTTATTTATAATGAGGAAAGTATAATCCATCAGTACAACACTAATTTATACTTACAATTTTCGAAACCATCAGACATATTAAATACTTTGTCCTAGAAATTTTCTATCATTAAATCATTTCATCGCTAGATCGCATTTTGTTTTTTTTTTTTGTAGTCATGGATGGATCATCTAAGGTTTCGAGTTGATTCCCAACTGGTATTTTACTAGAAAACTCATTTGATGAGACATTTAAATAGCTCAAAAAGTTTAAATTTGTTAAGCTTCGAGGAATTGAGCCTAAAAACTCATTCATGGATAAATCAAAGGAAATAAGTTGTTTTAGATTTCCAATCTTCTCCGGGATTTATCGTCTTAGATGATTTCTAGACAAATTCAAGCTATGCAACCGCACAAAATCCATCAAGGCATCTGGAATCCCTCCATTGATATTATTTTGTGAAAGATCCAATGATCTTAGCATTTCAGCTCCTCTAGATAAATATTCTAACTCTCTTCCACCCATATCGGTGACAAGTCATACTTTATTATTGTGCCTTTATAACAAGTTTCGATTGGATGTATCTCAGATATCCTTGACATAGCACTGAAGTTGTTGAAACAACTGGGGATGAATTTGGTTAAATTGTTATGTCCCAAGTTTAGCACGTGGAGTTCGGATGGTCTGCAAAGGTATTGAGGAACATTACCATAGAACTTATTTGATTGGAGAATCAATATTCCCAATTTTGAAAAATACTTCCAAATCCAAAAAGGAATGATTCCCTCCAACTTATTGTAGCCCAGATACAGAATTTGCATTTGCATCAACTGCTTCGTTGACAAGGGAAGCTCACAATTTAGCTTGTTATTATACAAGCTCAAATACATGAGATACTTGATATTGCCCAATGAACTTGGAATCTGACCACACAAGTTATCATTCCCAAGGCTCAACACTACTAATTCTCACATGTGTCCCGAACACAATGGGAGTCTTCCGGATAGCTAATTGTTTGAAAGATCCGAAATTAGCAAAGTTCTATGTGGGCATATGGATTCTGGTATGCCCCAGCTAAAAGAGTTATCATTAAACTTCAAGGAGTATAAATATTTAGAGAGAGGAATAAGAACTTTTCTGGATATGCTAGTGCAAGATAGATCCAAACTTTCTACAGGAGAAAGTTTGGCTACCCATGAGATACTTGTTGCACTCAGAGAATTCCAAGATAGATCAAGATTTTGCAAATGAGAGAAATTTCCAAGCTCATGAGGAATACTCCCCTTGAAACCAGATCGAGAAAGGTTCAAATATTTCAATTATTTTATTAAACAAAAAAAATTATGGTATTTTAGATAAGTTATTCATATTGAGATCAAAATAATTCAAATGTTCCAAATTAAGAGATGAATTAATTTTATCTTGAAAGACACCATGCTTAGATACTTTTCAGTCAAGTAGATTGTGCAAATCAAGTTGTATCACATAATCAATATTTTTTGTTACAACCAACTCCTTTTAAATTACAACGTTGTTCTCCCCTCCAAGATGACAACCACTTTGATCCATCAATGAGGCAGCTTCGGAATTGGAGAAGAACCCTTCGTTCTTTTTTTGAATAGGAAAAATGAAAAAGGGGCATGAACGAAATGGAAAGTAATAGAACGTAACTAGTGAAACTTGCCATAGCTTTCCTTTCGTATTAAATTAGATGAATTAATTTAACCTTTTCTTGAAGAGCTTACTGAATTTTGGAGTGAATTAAGCACTTACTTATATAGAATTACAAAAGTATAATGAAAATTTTTCAACGATATTACGTGCAAAATTGGCAGCATTGTCAACTAGTCTAATTCACGGTTGTTAAAATCGCACGACTTTACATCCTAGTACTAAGTAAAATCGTAAAAAATTGTAGCCAAACGCCCAAGTGACAAAAATGTAAGTCAAGGCTTCTACCAACTCTGCTACAAGTCTTTATGATAGTTATTTATCAAACCTTAAAATTGCTCTTTTTTACCAAATAAAATCATATATAGAATATAAATATATTATACTCTATTTAATTTTTTAAACTTTTGAATGATTTTTAATAACTTTTACGTTGACATATTTTATGTTCCAATTTTTTTTCTAATAAGACCTAAATTTTTTTAAAGTGTCAATGTATCAAAATTTTAATTGCTAATATTGAGTGTTGACTATATAAAATTATTTACTATTTAATTGAAATTTTAATTTGTTTGTTATATTTATTGGTATATTTATTTTATTGTGATAATATATAAACTAATATATAAATATATATATATATATTTATATTTATATAATGGAAATGCTATAGAGTGCTTCCAATGTAACAAGAGGCAACATACAAAACAGTATATCCTCTAGCAGATACAAAGGGAAAGTAAAACAATTAGAAAAGGATAACTTAACTAAAGTATGAGCCACATTATTTCCTGAAGGATGAATAAAAATGAAACTCAATACTCTGGAAATAAGAATTCAATTCTAAACAATCTTGAATAATAGCAGCAGCTTGAGATCGATCCCATTCCTTAGCTTGCAATTGTCTGACAACCCCCAAATTATCATTCTCAATTATCAAGTTGTTGAAGCCGTTATTATACACACACACACACACACATATATATATATATATATATATATATATATGAATACTTTTGTATGTTACGTTATATATAAATTCGTGTACTACTGACGAAAAAAAGTAGCTGCAATCTTCTATGACATCGATTTTTTTTCAATTTGTCTACCTTACAATGCTTCGACTTTCTCTTTACAGATTGAAAAAATCGACGTCGCAGAAGATTGCTGTTACTTTTTTCGTTAGTAGCACACGAATTTGTATGCTACGTAGCACACAGAAGTATTCCCATATATATAATATATATTTATATGGAAATGTTATTGTGTGCTACAAAGCACACACTAACAAGTGCTTTACTTAAGTCTCTAATGGTTAAAATTAATGGTCAACTTTCTTATTTTTTTAAAATAATTAATTAAAATTTAATCAAGTATCCATAGAGGTTTAGTTTATGAAAAATATTTTAAAAAATAATTTTTGATCGAAAATTTTATTTTTTTCTTAACAATTAACTGTTAGAGATTTACAAATTGAAAAAACCGACATCGCAAAAGATTACCACTACTTTTTCCATCAATAATCCATGAATTTGTATGCTACGTAATACATATATTCCTCATATATATATATATATATATAATAAAAGGTCACAAAGTAATGCCACAGTGCTCTTGGCACAAAACTTTGTTTTCTTCGTCACCTTTTGTTTTCTCAACCCTTTCACTTCCCCTGATGGTGCCTTAGTCGCCTCTTTCTCTCTCATTAAAGAACAAAAATGGGCCTATATAGAGAAAGCACATGAACAAATGATTTCTTGGACCAAAATTAAACCAAAAGCCCAACAAAATGAGTCCGGCATAAGAAAATATAGGGGACCAATTTGGGAAAAATGGACGAGTTCAAACTTGAAATAATCAAACTCGTCCCTCTTTCCCTCTTTCTCTGAAGGATGGACCAATTTAAACTTCTGAGCCATTGGAGGAAGATTCTCCCCGTTTCTCTGCTCTATTTCTTCCGGTATCATCAAAGAAATATTAACAAGTGAGTTCTCTTAGTAGCCCAACCCTGAAATCATCAACTCCCACAAAATCAAATCTAAGCGCTAGATATTGCCAAAAATAAACTTCGGATTTCTCCCGGTTTCTCTTTCTTTCTTCCCATCTATTTCTTGCGGTATCATCAAAGAAACATTAACAGGTAGCCCAAACCAGAATTCCATCTTCTTTCCGCCTAACCCATATTTTTGGCAATATGATGGTGATATCTAGCGCTTAGATTTGGATTTTGTCGGAGTTGATCATTTCTGGTTGGGGAAGAACCAAATCTATAGAAAGCTTGGATTTACCCGGCCCAGTGGGTCTCATTATCACAACCACTTTCTTCTGCGGCGTTGGTGGTGCTCATGTCTGTGCACGTGGATTTGCCTTTTCTTTTTTCTGATTTCTTCTGTTACTGAGTCTTCTACACTCTTATATGTTGAAAGTTTCTGGGTTTATCAAGATATTGGGAAAAGTCCGGTTATTATTATTATTTTTTGGTGAGTATTTTTTTGTGTGGTTAATTGGGAGTTGAATTGTGTTTTTTTGGCTTAATTTGCTTGAATATTGGGAGTATTCGCTCTATGAATGTCAGGGAATCATCAGGGTCTTTTTACTTTTGCTACGAAATTTAGTCCTCGAGCTTCATGAGTGCGGAGCCCCATATTCGGCAGAGGATAACCAGATGGGGGCTCCGACATTTAGGCATCAGTCGTCTGCCTTTCGCGGAAGACATAAGCAGCACTTGCAGGACTAATTGTGAGGAAGTGTATAGACTTAATGCCCATAGGTTGAGCGACCGACCATAGCATAATAAATATTTCTCAAATTTTACGTGTGGTACACATTCCTTCTATTCCTCCTCATGTTTCCATATCTGAATGTTACCATTTATTTCCAGAAAGTTTTTCTGCTTATTTAATCTGCTTTTCTTCATTATTTCTTGCCTAAGTTTCATCCAGTCATTTAGCATGAGAAAAGATGGTAAGGAATTTTTTTGATATTTTATTTCTAAATATCCTCCTCATAATTGAATGTTTTGGAATAGATCCACTGCCTATCGCCTGGATAAAGTTCTTCAGAAAGGTTCGCATTTGATCTCTGCACACCCACACCTCCCTCCGTGTTCATCCTTTTACTTTTCTCTCTGATATGTATATTTGGCATTTGTACCAGGCTTTGTTTAACAACAAAGAAAGGAAACTGTATGGAAGACTCAGTGGTATGCTAACGAATGCCAGTTTCACTGATTCCAATAATTCTCAATCCTTTCTTTCACCCCTCAAGTCCTTTCTGCTGGTTTAGTAGGGAAATAATGTATTTTAGTCACTGGTCAAGAATATTTTGCTTTACTGTGATGGTTCTTTCAACTTCAGACGGCCTAAAAACTTTTAAAAGTATCAAATATTAATAATATATTTTGTATATTGACAGTACAAAATTAAAAATTTTGCCTTTTTTATTTCATAAAAAATTGTTCTATCACTGGCACTGACGCAACAGAGTTTGTGCTACTTATTTGGTGTTTTCTTAAGCATTAGTGAACTATATTGAGAGGAACATGTTGTACTGATCCTGTTGGGTTTATTGGCAGTGTCATAGAAGCCTGAGCTTTTTGAGGGGATGCTATTTGACTTTGCGAAAGGACTTAATTAGAGTTTTTTACTCAGCCACAGGTGAATTTTTTTTTTTTTTTCTTTTTCTTGTTCAAGTTCTATTTTCCTTTCCCCCCCC
>JAOXNR010000028.1:16231551-16246570 GCA_028571225.1 Parsonsia alboflavescens
CCCAATGCCCAAATGTCACTCCGGCAATCTTGCACATTATCCCTCACTGTCCCCGGTGCCATACGCCTCGGAGTTCCCCTCCAGTAAGCTTTCAGTTTCCTCTTGTTGCTCTGCTCTGCCCTTGTCGCCAACCCAAAATCACCAATCTTTGAACTAAATCGAGCAATTTCTGATACCCCTTCCTTCCCATTACTTACAAGCAAGGTGTTATCTGGCTTCAAATCACAATGAACATATCCCATTTCATGAATATATTTCAGCCCAAGAAGTAAGGACTTCGTATACCTTCTGACCTCAATTTCAAGTACTCCTCTGCCGTCGGAATTCTTGATCCGATCAGATAGGGTTCCACCAAAAGCAAATTCTAACAGCAAGTTGTAAACCACAGTTCCAGTATCACCAATCGTGGTTTCTTCCCCAAAGCATCCAATTATATTAGCACAACCATTCACGTTGCTCAAAATTTCAGTCTCCTTCTGAATTGAACCCGAAATAGATACCTCGGCGGACTTGACAGCCATAACTGGATTAAAGCAAGAATAACTCGATCTTGGGTTCTTCAGAGTAGCCAAATACACAGACCCGAAACTTCCTTTCCCAAGAATTCCACCCCTGCGCCAAGAGAACCCATCTCCATACTTATTCACCATGATCCTCTGCCCAACCTTTTCTTGAACCTTATTCCACTCCATTCTTGAAACCTTACACTTCAAGAACTCAAACTCAACTACCCTTCCAAACACAAAACAAGAACTTTCTTTCAAGTTTTTTCCCTTTCGATCAAGAAATCACTCTTCCTACCAAGCGTAACTCGCTGCCTCTTCTTGTTGAATAACTATGTCTTGGGATTCTGCAAAGAAGAAAGGCTATTGGAAAAATGGTTCATATCTTGATGAATCAAATTGAGGTATCTAGGAATTTCTTAGGAAGATTATAGGTCTTTCCAACCGCAGGAAGGGAATAAATAAGCGGCGCTTCTTCAAAGGGTAATGTGTGTATTCTCGTCTCTGGTGATTTAACTTGAATAACGGTCGTGGGTAATCTCTAGGAACTGTAAAATAGACCCCCAAAATATTAACTGTTCTCAATCAGGTCCTTTACATTTTTTTCTTTTTTAAAAGATTCAGTTCAGCATACCTCTCTTAGGGGCAGGCTTTTTATGGGAAAACTTCTTTTGGGAAAAAAAAGAGAAGAAGAAACAAATAAACAAAAAAGGAGCCACGAATGGGGCGAGCCTTTTGAGTTCTTTTAATACATATCTTATGATTTCTTGGATTGATGAGAACTTAAGAAAGGAATGAGGTAAGAAAGATTTGCGTTCGAAGTAAAATTTAGTCTCTTGAGAGGCACTACATAAGATTTGGATATGGAGGAATCAGATTATGCATGATGATATATATCCATTACCCACTTTAAGTACTATTAGCTATTTAAGTTTTATAAGCTTTAGCTAAAATTGTTCTTATAAAGAAGTCTTAAATTAGATCTATTTAAGTTTTATAAGCTTTAGCTAAAATTGAACAAGATTTAAAGATTAAGTTAGATCTTATTGAATCTTATTCAGACACCACAAATTAAGTTGACACATGTTTTAATTTTCTAGCATACAAATATATTTATTCATTTACATTCCTTTCTAATCATAATTAATCACATGTTGAAAGCAAACTTGATGTGAATTATTTTCCAAGTATGGTAGGGTTTCAATTAGTTGCATTTTTAGGAATGATATATACTTGGTTAAGCCAAGTGATGTTTTCACTTTAAAATGAAGAGAAAATTTCTTAACAATAATACAAAGCATTAAGATAATAGAACATATCATAAAAATGATCATATGGTAGTATACATCACTTATGAAATGGATTAAGGAAAGAAGCCACATTTGGTGCTGCTTTTCCCTTCCTCCCCTTTTTTTGAATTAATATTTATGCTAATTTGATTCAACTAATTTGATGGTATCTTTAAAGGATAAACCTTGATCCATATACATTTATCTATTTTATTACTCGAATCGATAATATTTCAGTCATAGATGAAACTAATTTACTTATTGAGGAAGTCCTACTTATCTCATTTGTTTTAGAAATTCAGTAGTCTTAAAATAGGGCAATTCCAATATTTGGAAAGTTACATATGTAATTGGATTATATTTTTAAATTTTGTAAAGAATATTAGTTAATAAAAAATCCTTATAATTTTTACTACCTCCATCCCACGAAGATAGTTCAAATTTATTTTTTGGTTTGTTCCGAATTATTGTCCCGGATGACATGCCTAGTCATGCCATCTGGTGCGCTGCTGACCCTTCTCCGCCCCAATCTTGAACCATAGCCCCCAAACCCTTTCTAAGCCCTTCCAATTTGATTTCCAAGGTCCCCAATGTCTTGTTCATCACTTAGACTCTTTCCACCAACATCTTCAAGTCCTTGAATTATCAACGAGTTAAAATCTCTCTTTGGTTGTTCTTCATCAACAAATGATAGCCCTTTAAAGATGGATTGAAAATCACTAAGTTCTTTTCTTTTTTGAACAAATACATCGATGCCTGTCTTAACTTTGCCTTCCTCGATCTTGTGATAGGTCAAGTTGGTATCTCTGGAGTTAGATCACCATCACATGGTTAATCTTCATTGTTATTTTGTTTATCCCTAGTTTCTTAACCTACGCCCAAGCCTCTCGTTACAAACATACAACCCTTTTAACCCAAGATGACCATTTTCTTTCCATTTGTCTAGAGTGTGTGATTTTACAAAAATATGGTTGTGATATGTGGCATCAAATTCTTTACTCCACATGATAAGACAACTGCTTGATATATTTTAAAAGCTAGAATGTAATGAGTTTTTTTGGTCATGATGAGTTGATTGAGTGCTTTATGATACTTGTTGAGGACATTCACACACAAGCACTTTGTTTCATTGGAGGAGGTGTATAGAATTACTAAATTTATGATTATTGACTTGGTGTTAAGTTGTAGCTTGATTCCATTCGTATGTTTGAATTTTGTATCATGATGCCATTGATGCTAGTGAAATATTTCGTTAGCCTTATAAATTCTTTGTAACTTGCTTGAATTATGATGTACTTTTCATAAACTGACTCTTTGTATAATTTAAACTATTATATCTACTTTTTTAGTATAAGGTAAATTGATATTGTATACTTTTATAATTGAATGAAAGAGTGACTAAATAGTCCAACGACTCCAATATCAATATGCATAAGGATCAATGATATATTAATGATATCCATATACAAATCAATTTTGACCAAAAAAAGAGAAAACTTTCTGCTACATTGTTGTTAGGTGATTTTTTTTCCTTGAAGATATTTTAAGATAAAGTTTAATAAATAATTTTTAAACTTACACATATATTGTATATTCAAATATATATATTTTTCTATCTAATTTACAAAGTCCTCAAAAATTAAAATACTTTGAGAAGAAAACTACAGTCATAAAATACTTTAGGATTTACTTTTCAAAATTAAAGAAAGAAAGAAAAAAAAGTCAGGGGGGTGAAAGAGGAAGAACGCATAAATAATGCAGAGTGCTAATTTTTTTGAAAAAAAACTACGTTAAGGTCGCATTTTTGTGAACGTTGGTCTGGGATTGCCGCGCCTCAAACTAGGGAGGACTCATTTACTCATGCGCCGCCATGAATTTTCTTTTGAATAAAAGGGTTTTTGAATCACCTTAAATTTTTTTTTTTTTAAGAATTAAGTGAACAACGCATTTCGTTGAGCGTTGGGGAGGGAAGGAGTCCCTCAGACCAGTTGAAACGCATTCGAAGAATGCGACGTCACTGTTTTTTTTTTAAAAAAATTTTTTCAGAGGTCTCAAAAAAATGTTTTTTACTTTTAAAAGCTGCGCAGTTGACTGGGAGGCAATGCGGAGCCCAGAATAGGGGTGAACAGCCGGTCGGTTAACCGTCCAACCCGCTCCAAGCTTAAATGGATAGGGATGGGTTGAGTTTTTCACTTAATGGATCGATTTGAAATCGAACTAATTTGTAGTTGAATTCAATTTTGTTTATTTTTATGGCTGCAAAATCAATGGTTTTTTTATTATTAAAGGTATTAGATATTATCATTTGCCCTCTTAGCTCAGTGGCAGAACGTTGGGCTTTTAAGGAGGATGTCTTGATTCGATCCCTACACAGAGAAATTTTGAAATTTTTTTACTTTTATTGCATCAATACATTTTGAATTTTTTTTATTTTTATTGTACTAATACATTTTTTTCCCATTATTTGCAATTTGTATTTGCATTTTATGAGATAATAAATGTTTTTTTAATTCTTTTATTTTTAATTTTAATTTTTCTTTTAATTTTTAATATTTCATCTTAATTTTTTCCATTTTTATTGATGGATTATGTAATTAACCTTTTTTTTCCCAAAATTTTTTACAATTTTTATTTTTCCTTTGAAATTATCCTTTTTTTTTTTACCTTGATAAATGATGCTATTTATGGCTTGTTTAAAGAGTACCAAGACATTGCGATTCCCCAAAGTTATTTTTTGTGAACTATTTGGAGATTAGACTATTCAGAGTTATTTTTTATGTAATTATTGCAAGGTTTTGTTATCGTTTTGAAGTTTGAGACATTTGGATTGAAGTCCATTTAAACGTTGGATAATCGAATAAAAATCGAAACCGAACATAAAAAACAGAAACCGAACCAATTATAGATAGGGTTGGTTTTGAATTTCTCCTTTGGAAAAAAAAAATCGACTATAAAAAACAAAATCGATCCAAACTCATCCCTAACGCAGAATGCGTTCCTGAAGTGGTGCACGTGCATCTATGGGTAATGATTTAAAAATGCAACCGGTTTCGGGATCCGTTTTAAAACGGATCCAAACCGGGTAAAAACCCGCGTTTGCTCTGAAGTTAACTCAGGTCGTCGCTATGCCGGTCCCTTCACCGATAAACCTAAATAAATTGTCCCAAAATTCGAATTGAAGTTTGAAAGCCCCTAATCATCGACCGTTAAAAAAAAAACAATCATACCAGATTCAATTCGACAGAGAAAGGAGAAAGTAAAATGATGGAGAATTCCCAATTAGAAGCGCTAAAACCCTCCGTTCTCATTCCCTTCTCGCCGGCGGCCTCTCCAAAGCAATACCTATAGTATATTCGTTCAAATCACGACGCATTGCAATGCTCGACAATCTATCCGGCAACATAAAGACAAAGATAAACTCCGACAGTTGTAATGCTTATTTGATTTGTATTTTTGCTTTACACACGACATTTGTGATTTTTATTTTGCGGGAGATAATTTGATTCAGTATTTCTCTTTAATTCTTGCTTTGTACTGAAACGATAACATCTCATGAATTTCCACTCCTTTTATCAGCTAACCATTGCGGATCGATGCTCTATTTTGGTAAAGTTTTGTCTATAAGATTTTACGCTAACCTGATTCCACGTGTGGTTCCCAAAAGAAGAGCGTGCCTTTTGAACCATTTTATCAGCTTTTCTACTTCATCTGCTGTTAAAGTCTTGGACATTGGTGAGGAAAAATTAGTCCCTGGATTGGGTTACGTTGAATTGAAGCAAAGAATGCAGATGCTGGCTACCTCAGGGTTCCTTGCTGAAGCTTACGAGGCTTTAATTTTGATGAGGTCAGTGCCCGGAAAGCCATCAGTTTATGATGTTAATTCATTAATATATTGTTATTTGAAGTCTGGAAATGTGTCTTTGGATAGCCTAGCTGGAGTGTGTAATTGGATGAAAGACTCTGGCATATATCCAAATGCATTGACTTATAACACACTCTTGAATGGGATGGTTTTGTTTGGGAGAATGGAAGAAGGGATTCTTTTGGCAGAGGAAATGTTTTCAAGTGGGTTTGTGCCATCGTTCACTTGCATAAGTAAATTGTTGAAAAAATCACTTCAGTTTGGGGGTTTGGTGGATTCAGTAAAGATATTAGAGTTAATGTTGAAATTGAATTATGTACCCACTGAACCGTCATTGGATAAGTTGATTCACAATCTTAGCAGAACAGGAATGATAAGAGAAGCTTATTCTTTCTTATCAGTCCTTAGTAAGGGACTGTTTCAAGTAGCTTATAGTTATAATCATATATTATGGGCATTATGCAAGTCCTACCAGAGTAATACTCTGTTGGCTTATTTCTGCATTTTTAGCAAGATGGGATTTTTACGTAATGTTTGTACATATACGGCCTTGGTATATGGTTTTTGTAGGGAAAACTTATGGCTTGATGCCTTTCAATGTTTGAATAAAATGGAAGCTGACAGATGTATTCCAAATGTGCGAACATATACTACTATTATTAAGTTTCTCTGTAATCATGGTAAGGTTGATGAGTCACTGGGTATTCTGAAACTGATGAAGAAGAGTGGATGTAATCCCGATTTAGTTACATACAATATTATACTCCACGAACTCTGCCTGCAGGATAAGCTTGTTCATATATGTGAACTTTTTCAAGTTATTGCTAAAGAGGGGCTTTCTCCTGATCCATATAGCCATGCTGCATTGGCTGGTGGCATGTTAAAGAGGGGAAAAACCAAAATCGCCATTGCAATTTTGGTTGGCATTATCTCAAGGAGCTGCTCTGTGGATACGGTACTGTATAACATATATTTTCATACTTTGTGTAGTCTTAATAGATCAAGAGAAGCATTGCGTATGATGATGAGTATGATGGAATTCGGTTTCACGCCTACTAATGTATCCTACAACACAATTTTGAATGGAATTTGCAAAGAGGAAAACATAAACAATGCTATGGAGTTCTTTGGACACTTTGATTGGTTCAGGAATGGGCCTGATTTGGTATCCTTCAATACACTTTTGTCTGCAGCATGTAAACAGCAGGATCACAACATGATATGCCACATTTTATTCCGAATGGAACATAATGGTTTGAGGCTTGATGTTGTAAGTTATACTTGTCTAGTTCAGTATTACTGTTCCATCGGCAATATTCCACAGTGCTTGAAGTTTTTGAAGTCCATGATCAGTGATGGTCTTAGTCCCCTGCTGATGACGGTTAACATTCTTGTGGGTACTCTCTGCAGAAATGGATTGCTGGGAGAAGCTCAAAAGTTATTCGATTATCTTGTTGCTTCTGGAGTTTCCCCTGATATCACCACATACAATATCCTAATTTGTGCCTCCATTCAAGAAGGCAAGAATTTTCTTGTACATCAGTTCGAAAGAGATATTTACAGCCAAAAACTGAATCCGGATGTGATAACCTATCAACTTTTCATTTTTGTCCTTTGTGAAGAAGGAAAGATATCATTGGCTCTGCAGCTCAGGGATCAAATGCTTCAGAATGGAATTCCTCCTGCTATTTGTATTTATAATATGATTATAGAAGCAATGTCTAAGCAAGGCAAGTTTAGAGAAATTCTCCAATTATTAGAAGAGATTGCGAAGGAAGGGTGTGAGCTTAATGACACTTCATTCAAGATTTTGAATCGCTCAGTGAAGGACAGTCAGATGAAGGGGTTCCCTCGGATATCGAAGCTTCTACGGGCTGTCATGGATAATTCATACAGTAAGAACAATGTGATAGTGGGGACTTTATAGGATACAAAGAAAGGCAAACCTTGTATGTTGAGTTCCATTTGCAAAAAACATTTTGTCATCTTTCTTGGATTCTTCTACAGCAATTATTGAACAGGTATAGAATGCAAAATGATCTAGAATATCATATTGGAGTGGCCCTTGTTATGCAGCACTTTGCATGTTTGCAGTCCCTGATGCTTTTCCCCTTGTTTTTTATGTTTTTGCCATCTGCTTTCTTCTAGTGAAGAAAAATCTTGCAGTGGATGCTCCGAAGATCCTAATGATGTACTGTTTGCTTCTTTCTTAATCTGTGAACTATAGCAAATATAAGCAATGTCATGAAAAGAAATACCTTGTTTTCTATGTTTAGCTTGAGAAAGTAAAGCAATGGGAAAAAATCATGTATCTGTGTTTATTCTCGGTACCAAGCATACAAAAATCAATACTGCAAATTCTCCTATTTCTCAGTCTGAAACTTACCTGCCCTCCCTCCATGCCACTTTAGTCAGCCCTTCTCAGCCCCAAACTTGTGGTAACTTCAGCAATCCTTTATTTTCTTCTTGCCTTATTTGCCTAATCAAACAAAAATACACGGCTGTTCGAGCATTTTTTTTTCTTTTTCTGTTATCTTGGAAGAGTGTGATTCACGTGTTTTGGTTTTATCCCTAATTTCTGCAACTGCCATTTAATTTGGAAAGTCATCTCTGCTTGATGGTTTTTTAATCTTTACTGATGTTTGGTGAAATCTGCTTTTGTTTCAATTGGTTAGTTTTATTATTATTATTTTTTAAAATAGAAATTTAATGTGCTATATATAAGAGAAGATCTACTGGCAATTTGCTTTAACAAATAAAGAGGAATTATAAGTTTTTTTTTTGTTATGAGAAACCTTGATACACTAATACTGATTTAGTCTGCTTCATTGTGGGTGATTGAAGAAGATTATGGACCTGTTCAGTTTCAGTATTCAGAAATTTTTTCCCTAATAAATTTGGAGAAGGAAAAAAAAAACCCCTTATTGATATACTTGTTTTGAAGAATATTTTTACAAAATAATTTCCTATATATATATATATTTGTTTTGTGAAATGGTCCTCTAAAATTACTCTAGAAAATGACTGCAAAGAACAAAAATGCAAAAACAAATCAAACATACTAATAATTTGCCCATCCTTGAGAAAGTAGAAAACTTTGAGCAATCCAAGTGAAAAGTATAATTGTACTCATTTAGAACAGTCACTTTATCAAGGTTTTACAAAATTTTGTATGCTGCTTTGTGTTAAATATAAAGCTGTTTTTGTCACTGTAAACTAAAATTATCTAAACATCTTCACGTGTGCTGTTGTACTTCTATGTTGGTATCATGTTTCTTGTTTTTTGTTGATGTTATGAAATTGTTGAGTTGGTGGTATGTCATTTTAATCTTAAAACAATTAAGGGCTGTGAAATGCGGAAGTCGTCCTGCATACCTTTCTTTCACAAATGTTTAGACTTAAGATGACTCTATAAGAAAGCATTTTAAGAATTCAAAATTGTTTCTGTATGTCCTACTTTGGATATGAAATTCAGTTAGGATATTTTATTTAACAACTGTGGGATGCTTTCTTTAATTTGTAGATGTTCGTGTTTCGTTGCTCAAATTCTGATACTTGAGATGCATGGTATATCAAAAGATTTGCAATGCATGTAGAATACGTTATATAGATATGCTTTATAACATTTTTGTCCATGGTTATGTATCTATTGATTTATTTGTTGTAGTAAGAGAGGGTTGCTTTTGGGAGAAGCTGAAAGATAAGAAAACTTCAAGAATGGCGAAGGTATGTATTTTTTTTCCTGTAATTGTTCTGCTTATAAAATATTGAAGATGCATAAAATATTGCTTTATTGATTTGTCCAAAGTAATTCTTTATTCCTTTGCTTTGGCATGAAAATATATGCACACCGATTATATTTGATTTGCTACTTTTAGATGAGGTCAAATATGACTTTCTTTGAATAGAAAAATTTCTGATGAACTCTTCAACTTGTTCAGTCAGTTGATGTTGTGTGGGGATGTATTCAGAACAGTCTAAAGATATGTTCACCTGGAATATAAGCAAAGCTTTATTCTGCTTATATGAATTGAAAATGATCAATGTTTTGAAGCAATTAGGGAGAAATGTGACCTCTAGGACAAATTCTGGAAAACGAACCTCTCAATCACAATAACATCTTTAAAGAACTATTCACGGTATTTACACAAATCTAATGAATGATTGCAAGAAGAGGGCTAACAGTTTTGTTAAATCATTGACCTCCTTCAACATTGGATGTGCAGTGAACTATTTTCTTCTCCATATGTGACATGCTATGTTTTGTTCTCTTGTAGATACTATATCAACTACAAATTAATGAAGAAAAGGGTGAGGCAATATGCACATGCTCAAAAAATGTGCTACACATCGGGGGAATTCAAGTGGAATTTCCTTACCAGCTTACATGAATCGAGTCATTTCAACATTGGATTGAGCTCAATGTGATGGGCATTGTCATGCGCTTCTCGAATTACCCACGAGGACAGGAAAGTCTCTTTCACTTCTGATGGCATCCAATACTCATCTCTCGAGTGGCAGCAAATTGCTAAGTCAAAGAAGACTCATGGAAATCCTTCTCAGTCTAGCTCCAAGCCCAATCTTGAGGCTGTCTCTATCCAATTAATTTTGGTGGAGGGTTTATTCTAGAATCACAGCCCTCCTCTGGTATTCGACTAATTATCTGTTAGAATGAAGAATTTTATTGAGTTTGCTGCTTTATTTTCCACTTAGTTTCCAAGACATGATTTTCTTTCTTTTTTTCTTTAAATAAGGTAATGTGGAAAATTGATCGACTTGGCACAAATGGCCAAAATAAGAAGAAAATGTTGGTACCCTCGATTTTTTATCTGTCGTAAGTCTGATTTGCATATTACTTCTTTCAAAATAAGAAGATAAAGTGATTTTGATCTTGGTGTCCAGCCTTGTGTTAGGAAGTTGTTTGAAGCCTACTAATTAGAAACAACACATACACTCATTAATAGCTGGATATCTTCTTAATCTTCTTCTATCATTGTTGGATATTTAATTACATGCTGGTGTTATTACTTAAGGGCAATAAAAGACATGCCTTTTGAAGGTTGTCATGGTCTTCTCAGGAGGACTCATTCCCAGATTCGTCAAGTGATTCAAGAGTACAAGAAAACAACTTACTGGGTGCCAATGGCGATTTTGGTTTGTTCCTGTTCTTGAAGACCAGTAATCTTCTTTCGAAGTTTTTTATCTAATTTCTAGAATTCTCTACTGTGTATTTGAGTGAAAACTTTTAGTATGGAGAGCATTAAGCCTTCAAGGGTTTAGTATGGATTCAGTTTGCTATTTTCTCTCTGAATACTTTGTTTTGTTTCGACTGAAACCAGGGATCCATTATTGAGCGCAAAGTTTGGAAGTTAAGCTTAAAAGGTTGATTCTGAAGTTTTATAACATGTAAATGACACAGGCTTGCCTACTGACTTGACTCTTCTCATGTCATGTAGTTGTTCTACTTGATGACACTTTAGTTCACTGTTTTCTTCAAATTTTACAGGCATCACAGAAACATTACTGTACAAATAAAGGTTTATGTGGAGCAGAGAATATTGATGAACAATGGTGCTTCGGTCCCCTAGAAAGTTTTTGTTCCACTTTTACTCTCTCTGCTAATCAACTCTGTTAACTTCCTAAGTTACTGCTGAAAGATAAAGAAGTTGGCTGCTCAAAATTCAAGTAAGTTATCTTGCTACAGCTGTGTAGATGGTGCCAATTTTGTATTTTAGGAATTTTTCTCTTGGCCTTTTTTCTGCTAGAAATACGCACAAGGCTAAAGATCACCCATCTCTTCAGAAAGGTGGCTGTCATGAGGCAAATGACATTGAAGATCTTTTGAAAATTGGAGAAGTGGTGAAAGGTTGTTCTTTAGATAATAGTTTTGGTGTCTTAATGTTTAAACAACACAGAATTCTTAAATATCTGCAAAATTTCTGGTTGTTCATACTTCGTAGTGCGTGCAATGGTAGATGATACTGAGTTTTGTCCTTACAACTATATCATCAACCCTGTCATTCGGAGAGCAATGGAAGTGGGAATTGAAGGGGCCATTATCTCGCATTGCTGGATAACCAGGTACTTTGACCATTATATTGTAGACATTGTGTTTCTGATGCAATCAGACAAACAGTTGATTTTGATTATCAAGGGAAGATGCACTGAACAAATTTTAGTTGACATTGGGATCGATCTGAATTCTTGATAGAATGCTAAGCATGGTTGGCTGAAGTTTAAGATCAGGCAGTGTTCACTCTTGCCTGGATTGAGGCTGTTAATATTTTTGTGTAAAGGAACTTATGTGTAACATCCTCGTAAAGGGTGATTCTTAAAAATTAGTAACTGGAACAGGCTTCAGGAATCCTCTAAAACACTGTCAGAATGTTTGACAATGCGCTGGAGCGACATTGATTCTTAGGATCCTGCTAATTATCATATCTACTCCATCCCAGTAATTAAGCCCTATAATAATAATAATAATAATAATAATGCTAATAATAATAATCAATCCCTGTTACAATTAATCTCTGACTATTATCACTCATAAATCAATATTACAATCAAATTTGAATAATATTCTTGGAAACATACATAAAAAACAAGTGCTTTGTCTGAAATGACAAATGCTTTGTGTGAAGTTGATATATCTAACAACGAGATGCTCTTCAGGAGTAGCCTGATATATCCAAAAATTTTGAACTGCATGAAGCTTATAGAGAAGTAGGGAGAGATCTCTTGAAGCTTCTATTTTTTTGTTGAAATACATTGCATTGGTCTGCAGAAGATCCTCAAGAAGTTCGACAAACAGTTTGGCTACAAGTTTACTGATTATTACATCAAAACTTGTGCTAATCATCCTTATTCTGAGCTTCAGCAAGTGTTCAAGCATATGGTAATATGCTTAACTGGAAGATTTCAACCAATCCCCTTTTCTTCCCACCTTTCCAAAAGAAGAAAACAGAGTCCAATTATTTGTTTGTGACTCTATCTCATTTGTGTTCCAATAAATAAATTTTTGATTTTTGTGAGATGCTTCATACTCTCTTTTAGTGAAATCCCAATCTTTGAGTCAATAACAATTGAAATATTTTAATAATAAGACCAAGAGATTGGATCTGGAACTATTATGACTAAGTGTACGAGTGTGTTTCTGTTTTTTTTTTTTAAAATTTTTAATTTTTATATTTATTTTTGAACCAATTAAAGAGCAAACACAGTTTATCCCAAATACAGCACCACTAACAGTGAGAAAATGGGCAGTTTATCCCAAATAGGGTTTAGGAGCAGTTGTTGCTGCTGTATCTTGCAATCTTGTAGAGAGCTTCAGGGAAGTTACTTATCAATCTATGATCAGCCAGGTCTACCTTCTCAGGTATTCTTAACTGATAGAACAGTTTTATTTTTGTTTTCCCTAGGTCCATGGGCTCATCTGTTTTTTGATCCGTATGATCCAGTTGTTGATTCAGTAAAATCATGGATTAAGCCAATTTTTAAATATTATGTGAAGCATGATTTAATTAAAGATCCTTGTGTTCACTAATTAGTAGTTTTCTGTTATCCTTAGAAGCTGTCTGTCAGATTGTTTTTGTTTGATGAAGTTGTTTGTTTGTTTGTTCGTTGTTCTCTTGTTTTCAATGTGAAATACAATATTAGTCGATCAGTCTGTTTTTTTTATACTGGTTTATGAATCCCTTACCCTTTCATTTGGAGCTGTTGTCTGGTAATCATAAGAAGAGCATTGACAGACCTAATACAAAATCCAAGCTGATACTAACATCTTTTCTTTCTCTCCTGGCGGGCTGTTTTAGAATCTGGTATTACCTGTGTTCTCCCCTTCTTCATTTGTTTCGAAAAGCAGAATTTGAGATTAAGAAATGGGCTATCTCATCTCCGGAGCTACTTTTGGTGTTGGTCATGTCTCGGCCTGTCTGTCCGATGCCACGAATGGTTTGTTTTAGTTATTCTGCTTTTAGGGAACTTCTTTCCTGTGGAGATAGTTTTGTTTCGGTCTTGTTTCCATCTGCTGAGGCCCTTTCTAAAATAATAAAAAAAAAAAAATTATTCCATGCCTCTCTATCCCTCAATCCCCCCCATAGATAACCAAGGGGAAATTTGTTTTTAAAACCCACTTTCATTGCATGTTGAGATCTAAAAGATGCTGAGACACTTTTTAATGTATTCAAATCAATTAATGAATGTGTTATTTATTTTAGTAGGAGATAATAATGTCTATGAAATTAATTACTTTACATAGATTAATAATTTCTTATCTTCAATTCATTTTTTAATTTCATGTTTCGTGTTTCAATTCTTTTCTTTCTTTTTTTTTTTTCTTTTTTTCTTTTTTTGAATGATCTCATCTACGTTAGGTCTAAGATCTTCTATTTAAGGCTTGAATAAATATTTATTTATTTATAAATAGAAAAAAATGGAGTCAGTGGGTGCATTTCGACCGCCTATTTTCCGTCTTTGAGAACTGAAAAATGGTCCAAAAGTCATTTGTTTAGTGGGTTATAGGTTTTATTTTTCAAAAGTTGGATAAATTAGACTGAAAATTAGAAAAGAGTTAGGAGGTGTTTTCTAGATTTTGGAATCGATCCCTCCTTCTCTCGCTGCACACCATCTTCTTTCTGCATACCTTCTTCATCCCTCTGCAGAACTTCCCCAAATTCACAACTCTCTCCTGCATTTTTTTTTTCTTTTCTATTGCTGTCATCTTTTAGCACAACCACCACAACCTGATAGGTTATAAAAATCAAAGAGAGAAATTTTGATAAATAGATTTTTTTGGAAGAAGTATCAGTTTTCCCTTTATTCCTTCTCCTTGGGGCATCTTCATCATCTCTACTCATTCTGTGTAAAAAGCCCATGAAACACGACTTTCCTCCACTGATTCCTTTTCTTTATAACCTACTAAGATTGAATCTAATCTCTCCTTCTCCTGTTACTTCTTCCATCATCTCTTCAAGCTTCAAGAGAGAGTCAAGTCGGCGCCTGCAACTTTGTGGTCGCGGGCATGGGAGCAGCTCAAGGATAGAAGGGTTTGGCCCAATCTGAATTCAGGCACGACCCGCTCGTCTGTTGCTAGGTTTGGGTGCCAAGCGAGGGCCTCCCTATGCCCCTTCATGAATGGAATGGTTCGTCGACCTGCGTCTGATTTCTACGTTAGGCATAGTTTGCGAATTGCAATTAAAGACTGGATTTGGGAAGTAATTTTGAAAAATTTTTAAAAACATTAAGGGTATTTTTGTAATTATATGATAAAATTTTTTTAAAAATTTTACTATCCAAATAAAGGTTAATCTCAATTTTAAGTTTTGAAAAGTTAAAAAGCAACTGAAAAATTGGATCATTGTTCAATA
>JAOXNR010000028.1:16261297-16273173 GCA_028571225.1 Parsonsia alboflavescens
TGGTATGTATACTTGAAGCATATGAGCATTTCAATGTTAAATAAGATCATTTGTTGGAAATTTGTCTTTAGAATTGTTTCCACACCATGGTTGAAATGGGCTTCTAAAAAGTGAAACAGTGTTGGCTTTTCTCCATAGATTCTTTCAAGTATATAAACATTAATAGTGAAATGGAATTTAAATTAAAGTATTTTCTTATTATTTATAATTTTAAATTAATTCTAGTATATTATATTACACTCCCTTCATCACTAAATATAATATAAGTCATAAATTGTAGTTTTGCAAAAATTAAGATAACATTTTTTTGGCTCCCTAAAATGCCTTTTAATCACTGTTTGAAAAATTTGAACACCATTTCCATGCATATATCATTAAAAGAACGTTATAGAAAAAACACATTCTAAAAGCTAATAAACTAACAACAATCACTTATAATTAGTAACAAAAAATTTTTTTAATTAGAATGACTTATATTTATTGATGGGAGAAGTGTTACATTATACTCATTTCTATTAATTTTATCTTAAACCATTGGTGCGTGCCCCGTGTGTGTGCAAGTATTGTATATCTTTCTTTAAAATTTAATATAGCGCAATTTAATTAAATTATAAAATATGATTTTCCAAAGATATATTTATAATAATAAATTCATCGTTAAAAATAAGAAACCAAAATTACTTCCCTACTTTTACTAATTTTAGGTGAATTTGATACTTGTAAACTATAAACATGATATCTATTCTAAAACTATTTAATTTACAAACTAATAATTTTACCATGCTTTGCAATTGATCTGAATCTTATTTTCTCCACACCCTTAACCTCTTTTCTCTTCCTAATACAAATTTCATCTCCTTTCTCTTCGAAGCATCATCGAATCTCTGCAAATAAAAGAATATATGGTTTCATCTTCTTTTCGTCATTGTTATAACAAATTCATAACTCAATCTTAATACATGTATATAAATAGCATGGCATGCATGCATTTGTATTCATGCATATATGATCATCCTCTCCACCCTGCCCTTTCCATTTAAAGAAGATCCCCAATTGATAATTTTTCTTGTAGATTAAAATTTAAAACCAAGATATGATCTTCCTTCATTTTCTTCTCTTCCCTCATATTGAAATTATTATAATGCATAAAGGTCTAATTAAACCCTGTTTTCGTGAATCCGGTAACAAATATTATTTGCAATAATTCATGTACGAAAGCTTTCCATTTTAATTTGTTTTCTCCCCTGCTATATTCTTGCTTCATGCAAATTTTCACTTTCAAGTTTCTATATATGTTTTTTCAGGGAATTTATATTCATTCTTTTACTCTTTATGTTTGTTTTTTTTATGTGTTTCATCCAAAATGTGGAAGAGACTCCTTCATAAACTCCCAAGAAAATCCACTAAAAAGTCCAATAAGCAGCCGGTTAATTCAGGGAAACCATTATCCAATTCTCAATGTTCATTTGAGTCCTCAACAAGTTCCCATTTCAATTCAGCTTCAGTTCAAGTTGAAACAACAACAAATTCTGGGACAGCAGATTTGAACAACAACAACCAAGACAGCAACAAAAACGATGATGATGCAATATTGATTGAGCCATTTGTGGCATTCAAGGATGTTTCAGATTCTGAGAAGATGACTCTTTTCATTAGTAAGTTAAGTCTTTGTTGTACAATATTTGATTTCATAAAACCGAGCCCAAATGCATCTGAAAGAGATGCAAAAACAGCCACATTGTTGGACCTCATAGACTTCATAGCATCATACTCTTCAAACTATTCAGAGCCAGCAATTCTAGCAGTTTGTAAAATGTGTTCAATGAACTTGTTTCGCGATTTCCCACCTCATGCTACTCGAAACAATGGTGACGATGATGAGGAGGAAGATGATCGGGAGCCAAGATATGATCCAGCATGGCCACATTTGCAGCTTGTGTATGATTTGTTAGTTAAGTTTTTAAGTTCACCTTCATTAGAAACAAAGGCAGCCAAGAAATATATAGATTATGCATTTCTTTTGAGACTGTTTGACTTGTTTCATTCTGAGGATCCCAGAGAAAGGGACTGTGTGAAGATCCTTTTGCACAAGATTTATGGGAAGTTTATAGTTCATAGACCATTTATAAGGAAGAACATAAGCTATATATTCTATGAGTTTGTGCTTGACATTGGGAAGCATAATGGGATAACGGAATTGTTGGAGATTCTTGGGAGTGTGATTGCTGGATTTGCATTGCCATTGAAGCAAGAATTTAAGGTACTTCTGATAAGGGTTTTGATACCAATGCACAAGCCAAAATCATTGGGAGTGTACATTCAACAATTGACTTATTGCATAACACAATATATAGACAAGGAGCCTAAGTTAGCAAGCAGAGTTGTCAGTGGGATGTTGAAGTTTTGGCCTAAAACTAATAGCAGAAAAGAGGTGATTTTCTTGAATGAGTTGGAAGAAATCCTTGAAACAATTGATGAGTCTGAATTTCAAAAGGTAATGATCCCTTTGTTTCAAAGAATTGGATGTTGCATCAGCAGTTACAGCTTTCAGGTTCTTTTCCTCCGTTCTCTAATTCTAAATTACTTCTCTTTAGCAATTAGATTTTGTTATTTTCATGGTACTTATTATTTCTTCACGTTATAGCTTTTACAAGATCTGCTATCCATTCATTCTCTTTCTTTATATATATATTGTCCATTCAAGATAAAGAAAAACACTTGTTTTAGGCAAGAAATAGGGGCAAATTGGCTCTCAGTTGATGCTTTTACTTCTTATTTTGGTTACCTTTTTTTTCAGCTAGAAATAGGGTTAGGCTGTGGCCTTCCATTTCCATATCTGAAATTCCCAGCTACTTCTTCCCAGCTAAATAAGTAAAAGAAACACCAAAAAAAAAAAAAAGAGGAAAAGAAATGAATACAATGCATCTGAACCTTCTGATGAAGGAGATGACCTTTGGAGTACCCTTTTTTTTAATTTTTCTTATGATTTTATCAGGTAGCAGAGAGGGCTTTGCTCTTGTTCAACAATGACCAATTTTACAATTTGATTGAAGAAAATCGGAAAGTTGTACTGCCGATCATTTTTCCAGCACTGGAGCACAACATAGAGTGTCACTGGAGCCAAGTTGCTCTAAATTTGACACTTGATGTAAGAAAGATGTTCCAGCAGATGGACAGCCCATTGTTCAGTGATTGCCATTCACATTATCAGAAGGAGAAAGAAAAACTAAGCTTGGCAATTAAGAAGCAAAGAGAAGGGCACCAAATGGAAAATTCTGTTACAGTAAATCCAATCATAAAAGAAACAGTGGTTCTTCTAACTCCTTTAAAAACCTCAATCCTCTGTTAAAAATACATTGTTTTTTCCCTTTCTTTTGGAAGGAAGGATCTCTGTGTACACATGTATATTGCACTGCCCGAAAGGGCCACAAAGTTTTGTTTTTTAGGACTCATTCAAGTACTTTCTTTGTATAGTAGAAAATTGATGCACACTTCTGAAATTAGTGTAACAATTGCATTAAACACGAGACCATTATAGTATAAATATGATTTATTTCCTTTAAAGAATAGGAAACCATTTCGTTTATCGCACTGATACAAACTGAAATCTGGAATAGCTACAGTTACAAGCCAGCGAGAAGTTAGCTGCTTCAGTTAAATAAAATTTATCTGCAAAATGATGTCCAGACAGCATCATTTGATATAGTTTTAAGTTAATGACTCAAAATCATTCTTGCCTTTACATTTCCATGTTATCTAGTAGCACTAGGGGCCAGTTACAGAGATGCAACAAAATAAACATTGCAGGACTCGGTAAAAAATTGTGCAGAAGAAGGGTTAAATACTGGTTGATTGACCTGTTGATCAGAGAAGAGAAGCATCTTAGTGGAGCCAAACGCAAAGAACATTTAGGATAAATAGTGTTCATGCAGCAGCAGACGAGCAGAGCACCCTCAGAACAGTGACTGAACGGGTTTGGAAGAACGGAGGGATGCCACGGACTTGAACTGTTACAAAAAAACAAGTTTCAGGAGAGTAGAATCATGAGGTGAGAGATGTTCCATTATTTTTACCTCTGCTAACTTTTCCAGCAAAGAACAAACAAGACTGGAGGTTAAATCATTCATAAGGTCCTAAAAGAATATTACCTTTGGATGTTTGTACTTTTCTCGAATGGCAATTAGAGCACATCCATTGGTGTTTAGTTGCAAGTCTTGAAGAGCAAGAACTGTGGTTTTCAGCTCCTGTGCTTTATAATTGGTATAGTGTTCCATAGTTGGATTCTGCTAGGAGAACAAAAGTCATTTTCCAGTTCATATGATACAGAGAAAAAGTAGATGAATAGTGTCAATAGCAGTAAGAAAGCAGACCCATGGGTTGTCTGACTGATCAATTGTCCATCTGGCTAAAAATACAGCAGATGCAGCAATAAGAGATGGGAGAAACTTCAGGAGACTGTACTCTAGAAGAGTTAATTCTGCCAAATAATTTGCTAAAAACTCCAATTCAACCGAAGGAACCTACAAAGAGCAATTTGTTGATGAAAAATTAGTATCTTTTGGATAGTAGCATATGCTAGGAGCAGATTATATAACATTATAGATGCCCAATCTTTACCTCGTAATAAACTTGTGCAGCTTGGATGAATCTCCTACAAATGGGGAAAGCATGGGAATAAAAAAGGACATAAGTTTAACCATACAACATTAGACAGGAAATAAAATGACATTATGCATTATCACCTCAGGAACTTCTTCGTGGTTGGAACAGACAACTGAAAATCCAAAAAGTTTAACACATTACTTTCCATTTTCACCACCTGCAGGGAACACCCTTTGTGAGCCTGGTATTAACCAACCACTTACGCAATTCAATACTAATTTAATACACAAGATAATCTAAATTGGTGCCTCAGTAATCACTTTCCTAATTTATTGATAATAAGAGAAGTTGCTCCAAAAGGAATATGTGACAGTAGACAGAAAAAACTAAGGACTATGTACTATATACAGAATTATGCACCTGACCTAGATTTGTCCTGTAATATGTCTTGCTAAAATGCAAAGTAAAAAATATTAAGTTATTTTCCAAGTGCCACCTCATCAAGATGACTTTATCATAGAAAAGGCAAACAAAGTGAGCATAAAGGATAAGGAGAAAATCATCACCTATCAAGATTATTCTTTTTGCGTGGCCATACATAAGAGCGACCTGACACTAACTTTGCTATAATTGATAATACTATTACTAACTTTCCTATATCAACTAGAGTACATATAGTTCAACACAGTCTGTAAAGATTTGGGAGTTTATTCATCTCCCAAACTGATAATTGCAATGAAAAAAGGATTACAAAAAAGTCAAGATTTGGCAGACGATAATAATTTTTGATAGGCGCATATGACAAGATCGCCAGTATGCATGACATCTTTGGCAAGTAAATAATCTTGCGATTAATAGCTGATTAACCTGAAAAAAAATTGTAGCAGAAAAAACATGGCCATGTCTTGTAGGACAAAATCACAATCCTCATTTGGCCATGGTGATGTCTCTTTTTGAATTTCTACATAATTAAGATCAAGAGGGAGAAGTAAAAGGCATACCTCTTCTTTTGCATAAGTATTATCTGTAATGAAGCAAAACTCATCCACTCTTGGGGCACAAATTTCTTCATATTTTCTTCAAGACATAAAGAGATAGATTTAGTGTTAGAAAAAGTACAACCTCAAATGATAACTTATAAAACTAGAAGCTATATTATGCTAAAGATGCTTTCAAATTTTCTTTTTGTTTTTTCCATTTAACATGGAATATTGTCTAGTTCTGAGAGTCAATTTTTATAATGATAGATGGCCTTCAGTTTTCAAATTTCCCTGGATGCCGTAATGGCAATATCAAAACCTGTGTAAGCAAGAAGAGACATTTAGATAATGACTAATAATTGAAAAGATGATCTTCTATTCTCTTGAACAAAAGTGATAATACTAATCATCAGTCATACACAGTTTTTTTTTTTTTACGGTTTTATTCTTTTAAACTTTAGCTCATTCCTTTCGAAAAGGATGTCCCACTTCAAATGTAATAGTGAAATCAAAAACATAAAATCATAAAACATCTAGATCTGAATTAATGAAGATGTTGAAAACTTTTCAGAAATATTCACCGTGGAAATACTTCCAGAAAAAATCATAAAACAAGGATATCCTTCTCATATGGCACTGAGAAGCACTAAGCAAGCACTTACAAAGCAATTAACATGCAGGTAACACCAAGAACCATGGAAATAATGCTAGAAAAAATCATAAAACAAGGACATCCTTCTCATATAACACTGAGAAGCACTTACGAAGCAATTAACATGCAGGTAACACCAAGAAGTTGCAGCTTTTGTTTCTCTATGAAATTTCCAGATAGGAACCGATCAATAAGATTTACAGTCAAGTAAAGTGTGTCTGGTACAAGTCTGTATTCTTCAGAAACCTGAAAGAAGAAATATATACTTAGCCTATAAGGTATCTGAAAATACTTTAACACATTACAAGCTCACCATCATAACCACTAAAGAAGCACTTTTCTTGTAAAATGAATTTGACAAGAAATTCTAAAGAAACAACATGAGAGATATTCATGATAAAAAGTGTTCTCATCCGGTTTATAGAAAATAGCATCACAGTTAACACCAAATATCAAAACAGTAGAATGATGATGCATCTGTGATTATCTTCTTGTACAGAGAAATAGATTAATGCTTTATTTTGCAAATTGTTCCTGCTACTTTCTACATTAGGATAAAAAACAGGGAGCACTGTCAAGCTGCCTGCTGAATAATTCAAGTTTCAAGATATTAACCTGCAAGGATTAAAATGTTCTGTCTCAACAGTGTTTTTAAGGCTCCTGATGTTGTAAGATTACAGTTGATGTTGTTAAAGGAAAAGATTATATCTCTATTAAAATTTAGATAATGGAAGAAAAGATCAAATTAGATTCTACAGTAGATGAGGTTGTCTATAACAGAGACTTGAGAAGAGATTACTCCAGGTCAAAGAAACAAAGAATTGGCTGTCATGATCACATTTTCTTAACACTTTGATATAATGAAAGTTCCAGATACCTTAGGGAACAATGTTTTTAGGATGGATGAGTCTTCTCCAGGATGCAAATGTGTTGATAGTAAAAATTGCAAAGAATCAAGTGATTGACTAACCTCAACAAGCCAATCAATAAGAATTCCCCTCATACTCTGGGTGATATCTCGCTGCAGAACTTCCATATAATCAACTGAAGGCCTCCAGCCAAGCTGACAAAATAAAAAACTTTTCAATGGGTGTTAAATGGACAAGCTATTTTAACTAATAAATAAATGCTGGACGGAAGAGATAGATACCAATAGAGGAAGAAGCTTATCCTTTGCATCCAGTAGAAATGGAAAAAAATATTTACAATTTAATAAATGGAGGAAGGCTCAATCAGATTAACAAATTTGCACACAACTATAATTTTTGTTTAGTTATTATATGCATTTAGCTCATTTATTACCATTTAGGCATTAGCAAATAATTGATTCCACCTGCATATAGAAACTAGCAACTAGACAGTCACACATACCTCCATAGCATTCATGTTTCTGTAAATATTAGGAGCATATAATCCACACATCAGTGGATCCTTATGTTTTGAATCAATATCTGTAATGCCCAGTTCATCAAGGCCCCTCTCTTTCTTGCAAAATCTGCTGTCTGCAAAATGGTACAGTGAACATCACTAAAACAATGTTTTGAAGACATCATTTCCAAGAGTAGTTAATTTTTTTTTATTGCTTTAGTGAGGTGCCTCCTAAAAGATTGAGAAGATTTGTAACTTTCTGTAAAAGTTGTGATATGAAGAATTCCAATGTGGAAGAGAAACAAAGTTGAAACACAAAGATGCATAACGAAAGCATACTAAATAAATTATCAGAGACCTATAATACAAAACAGATATTTTAAGTTTCTATGAGATGAGTAGAGCCAACACTTGCCCACCTCCATCAAAGTTCAGGCCTTTGTAATAATATAGTGACTGATATATATTTTTTTCATTTTGTAAAGTTTGGATAGTGGCAACCTCATATTTGATGGTAGTGTCTGTATTCACTTGAGAGGCCAGTGCCTTCATGAAGTTGGTACCCTGATGCAATTTAGTTTCCTGGCTTAATTAAACCTGAACTACTTTCCATTTAAACTAACCTTCACATGTGGAAATACTAAAATGCTGATAAAATGCATGGTAAGACAGGACTTCAGAATACCAACACATGATTTAATAATTATTATAGTATTTAGAGCCTCACAGTTCTTGATGGTGGTGATTTCACAATATGTGAGGTTAAAGTGTTTTCATGAAGTAATATTGTTGCAGGTTGCAGTTCTAAAGCTGCATGCAAGGAATCAATATAAAACCTAATGCTCATCTAACCATCGGGTTAGCAGTACAAGGATACAGTATCCATTCAATGGAGTAGCTTCACTTGCCATATTCAGTAATAAGTCAAAACAATATTTCTTTCCTTTCTCAAAAAACAGGAAAAGAACTTGCTTCTAAAATTTGAATCACAAGAAGTCTGCTAATATAGAACATCTAACCTCTCTCTGATAGACTCAGGCTTTGAAAATGCTTGCCATAGTTCTGCTTTACTGGCATGAGATCTGCTATAGAACAGCCTGTTATGCAGACAGATTTACTTGATTGAATTGCCACATGCCTTTTAGCCTTCTCAAGTGAGCTAATATCATCTGCTGCCTTCACTTTTGTTTCATCATCTATATTTTCCCTTTTCACCTCTTTAATTGGAGGCTTTTCTCCAGAAACGCCAGGTGTAACCTTGACACTTCTCTTCATGGACCCTTTCTTATCCTGTTTACTAACCTGATCATTGACAACATAGTTATTGAACATGTTCAGATATTTTAAAAGGAGATCAGTAGGAGTGGCTTTTGAAGTTGACTAGAGAGCTGATTGGACGTACATGCATCAAGCAAAAGAACTTCAGACACATAACATGAATTACACTAGAACATAACCTTACCTGAATCTTGGTCGCATTTATACAGCTCATATACGAATTTTCACAAACTAAATTGGTAACATCCCCAAGGACAGCCCTTTTCTTATTTAGACGAGAAGCAGCATTACAGAGAGGGGCATTGTTCTCATCTGATGCTGCTCTTTTTAAGTTTGAGCGAAGGATCCTTTTCTCCTTCTGTTTGGATGAAGGGTGAACTGGAGGTAATCCTCCTAATTGACCCAAGGTCCTAGCCCGAGCACGAGTAACTCTCATTGAGAAAACTTCAGATGTTGAATGTGTATTTTCTTTTGTCATATTTGAAAGCGGCACCAAGCAACAGTTTGTAGAATCAATTCCACAAGCTTTGCACCAGAGCTGCATGTAGCAAGTAATTCACATCATTCAGGAGGAAATATAATCTAACCCTCTTTGGTGAGCAATGATTTTCAAGATCACCTTCTATAATAAGTTTTCTAATGATTTACTTCAGAAGCCTTGTTGCAAACAATTTAATGGTATTACTGCAACTGAAAATACCTGAAATGTGTTTTGATCCAAACTTTAGCTTCATCTTCTTGTCACTTAAATATTTCCCTGCAGCAATAATTCTCCAAACTTTGCTTAGTTTCATATATGGGAAAGCCAACAATACACCACATTTTTCAATTCACAAGTAAATCTGAACTTGAACGGGGAGAAGAGGGGACCAAAAAAAGATTTTGATAAAGAATTTTTAGCTATACAGAAGTTGATCGCCATTAAAAAAAAAAAACCATTAAAAAGAAAAGGGGAAAAATTACCAAGATGATAATTATTTTCCACTGGGAATGCCAAAAATCTGACAAATTTTACTATGAACCAAGAATTTCAACAAATTAAGTTAAAAAAATATCAGTACTCTCCTTGATCTGTCAAAAGAGAAACTTCAGTCACATTATCTTTCAGGATATAAGTTGGCAAAGCCCATATCTCCAAGCGGCTCAAATTCAAAATTTATCCTTACAAAACTCACTTTACGTTCAAAAATTTGTCCAATTCAAACTCCATTGTTCTAAAAAAAGCAGACACTTGCAATCCATAACGTTTACGTGCTTTTAGAAGCTAAATGTATAAAATTCAAACAATTGATTACATTAATGTGTCAGTTATGGGCCTCTATTTCACAGAGGAAAAAATCCCTGAATAAATACATCTTTTCCAGAATGTAACTGTTGAAATATGCAGTTACCACCTCTCATCCACAAAAAAAATTCAAAATTTTCACAAAATCTTATCCAAAAACACATAATCAACAATGTACCACGCAAAATAACCCAAGCAGTTCTTGAAATTTATCCAAACAAAAATTATTTAGAGACAAGAATCAAATTTGACAGAAAAACCTATCAAACGAACAGATCTACTCATTTGAATTCTATACCTTAGCTCCAAAATTCAAATTAGCCCAAACCAAACACAAAAACAATAGAAAATTTTGCAAAACCAATGTCAAAACATCAGAGCTTCAACAACATTACCATTCTCCATCCACAAAAGAATACATAACAACCGAAATTAAAATCCAAGAAAAAAAGGAACAGAACAGAACGATCGAACGACATAACCAACGTTTGTCTCCTGAAGGAGCTGAGCTTACTCACATTTGAACTCGTAAAGCTCAGAGCTGCCTCGGAGATGACTCAATGGAAGTCTCTCGAGAACAGAGCTAGGGTTTTCTCTCTTCCAATGGATCGTCAGTGAGTGAGTGAGTGTATGCAGGCAGTGAGACTGTGGAGTGAGTAAGAGAGAATTCCAGAGAGAGAAAGGAAGGGGTTTGTTTATAGAGAAGAGGAGGAGCGTGAGAGCGGGATGGAAGAATAGTTCAAACTTAACGAAATCAAAAATTAACGTGAGATTTCTTTTTGTAAATGCGCTCCTGGTTTTGCTATTTTGCTTTTTTTTTTTTGATGGATTTACTGTTCTGTCCCTTTCTTGACACGTGAGTTTTTTCTTTTGTTTGGTTTGAAATTTTTATTTTGGAAATAAAAATCTAACAAAGCAAAGTCCAGTTAGGCTGAGCTGATTGATGTACGATTTTACAAAGGTTTCGTGAATACGTGGTCCAGAATTTCAAATTAAAAAAGGGAAGAATTTGGGAGTCAAATACGTACTTAAAGTTTCTCTTTTTAATAAAGTCAAATATTAATTCAATATTTTCTTTAAGTAATTCAATGTATCTTGTGTTGTGCATAGAAAAGAATTTTAATAATTATTTGAAAAAAAAAATGGAAAAGCTATTGCCAGTTGTAAATAGGTAAATTCTTATAAGATTAAAGAATATTGAATATGCTAAGATACATGCGCATATATATATGTCTTTAAAATTTTGAAATTTATAAAATTTGATGTTAGTTATACATATCAATCGATATTGAATGTAGTACAAAAAAAACAATATTAATTATTATATTATTTTTATTTTATGACAAAATACGTTGAATCTTTATTAATGGTTATCTTCTATAGCATCTCATTGAAAAGTTTGGATTCCGACATTAACTTCGAGCAGGAGGCAAACTCCACATGCACGGCCCATGCTATCTCGGTATTAGTTTTGCTAATATGGAAATAGTGGATACTCTAACAAAAAAATGGAAAATTCTAAAATGGACTTAGTCCAAATATTGGAATACGAACCTTTTCCAAATATACAGATATGAATCCTATGATATACGTTAAACTACATCAGATAAAAGATTCATAAAGGATTTTCTTTTTTTTTTTGTGGGCTTAAGTAGCTTAATATGGAATTGATCTATATATGAACCAGGTCCATATGTGAAGATATAAAACA
>JAOXNR010000028.1:16280938-16298102 GCA_028571225.1 Parsonsia alboflavescens
AGAAGATCTTTTGCATAGTAGATCAAGATGTCCAGATCCATTCCGCAGGACAAGATCTCCGCGAATCTTCAAACCAGATATCGTTCTCAAACTCCAATGTGAGAGAAAATTTTTAAAAATCCTAGGACTCCGGATTCGTTTCCCCATGGATTCGGGATCCGGTTCCCTTCACAACCAGAGGTCCTGTTTACCCTGCTGAAGGAGAAAATTTTCAATGCAGCTGTTGTACCATGTATTTGGTGCAGTAGTCCAATTATCTTGCTACACATGGTATTTCTTGCCAAGTCAAACTTTAACACTATTAAGAATTGGGTTACCTTCTTATTTTCTTTTCTTTCCATTTATTCCCAAATCTCCGCAGCAACACAAGAAAATTTAGATCAACCTAAATCTCAAACGATTTGGAAGAAAAATATATATACCAAGACATTCTAAAAATATAGCAACATCATGTAAAGTCTCTCTTACTATAGGATCATCATGCTCACTGTAGATCGCAATCATCTTTTTACATTTTTAGCTCACTTTCCATTGGAGAAGTTGAATCTTTGCACAGCTTATCTAAACAATTATTATTGAGTTCCCCTCTTTAAGTTATTTCATTAGACAGTTTACCCACGTGTAAAAATTTTCTTAACTCCCTATATGAATTAACGGTAATCACACCATTGTTTTCTCAACTTTGTCAACACCCAAATCTGTTATGAATCATATATAATTCACATCCCCGTCAATAATTTTACTTCAATCCTTCTCTCCAATTGGAAGCTTCATTATCACATGACAAAGAATGGGTGCGTCCTGCAATTGAACCTGCAAAAAATGGTCTAACTCTAAACTCTGCGGCCATAAAAGATGAGATTCAAATTTTCGAATATAGAGAAATGTCTTCACGTAGTTGAAAGAGGAAGGCAAATTTGTTATGGCTTCCTTTTTATCTCAACAGTCCATGGGTTCTTTTATTCCTAGATTGGGACTCACTATTGTGGGAGTCGCTGTTGAGATTGGGGAATAAATGGACAAGATAGAAAGGAAGATGGTAACCCAATTGTTAATAGTGGTAAAGTTTGACTTGGCAAAGAATACCACATGTAGCAAGATAATGGGATTGCTAGACCAAATCCGTAAGATGATGTGATGTAGCAGCTTCATTGAAAATTTTCTCTCGTTAAAGACCCTGTCCTTGTGGAGAGGGAACCCATATGACAAGCATTGACAATATTTTCAATTAATAAGGTTTTGTTGCCAAAGGAGTTGTTCAAAGCTTCACTGGTTCCAACACCAGCCCTGGCCCTCAGGTTGATGCTCCATCTCTAAAGTCTTCGATAGGCACAAAATGATAGATTAACCCCTTTTAGTTTGTCATGTGCCAAGCACATGAGCTACTTTGCCGCAAGAATCATCAAAGGAGGGTATTGTGAATCATTGTGACAGATCGTAAAATTATGTGGTATTAAGATTAAAAAAAAAAAACTAATAAGATCATTTTATAATTTATCTTAAATTAGTGAGACTATATTAATAAAAAGTCTTATCATAATATAAATAAAACATCATAAAACTATTTATATCGCGAGACGAAGGTAGAAGGAGTCATGTTGTGCATTTTTAGTTCAATCCATATAAATATCATCTAATTTAAAACAAAAATTTCACTGAAAGGTCTTTGTTCGAAAGGGAAAAGGAGTGTTCCCTTTCTTTTTCTTGCTTTCATTCCTTCCCTCTAAATCCGACACATCTTTTCCTTAGCTTGTTAAATTCACAAAATAATACTTGCAAAATCCGTTCTAGAAATTCTTCAACATGGTTCAAAGATTTTAGAATATCTAAAAATAGAAAGAAAAAATTCCTAGGAATTCTGGAAGGTTCACAATTCTCAACTGATTTTTAACTGCTCTGAAAATGAATCTCCCTCCAGCAATTCCACGCAATCCCCGTCCCCCGGGGTCCCTCTCGTTTCCTTTTTAGCTTCCAGCACCCATGAGCAAAAGTCTAACCAAGATTTCCTAATTTCATCTACTCCTTTTTTAGTTTACTGTGTATCCATTAAACAAAGCAATGAAGCTTATTAATTAGGGCTCTCAACAACCAATTTGAGCCTGCAAAATTGGTTGAATATACACATCTAACGCCAACTATCTCCGTAGACAAACAATGCCTTTACTTCCCATCATTTTCATAGCTTCTAAACCTACTTTAAATCCTCAAAAATGCACCATTAGAGTGATCATGATTGCATTTTTCTTTCCCCAATGTGGAATTCCTCGGCAAATATGTTCACAAGAACAAGTGAAAATGGAGCCACTGATGAGGAGGAGGCTCTTTGGTTGGCTGCCTTGCAGAGATCTCCAACTGTTATTCGAGCCCGGACTTCAATTTTTCGTAATCTTTCTGGGGAATTCTCTTTGATTGATATTGGTAAACTAAAGAATCAAGAACAGAAGCAAGTGTTGGACAAACTAATTAATACAATCAATGAAGACCCCGAGCAGTTTTTCAAAAGGGTTAGGCAAAGATTTGATGCGTAAGTTTCATTACCACAGTTTCCTTTTCGCTAAATTATAATAGTTTCTCAATAGAGTATTGGAGTTTTCTTTCTTGAGTGATATCAATTTCTATTTCCCAGGAGCTAAAATTTTCTTTCATTTGAAAAAATGTTCTGATACCCCCCCTTTTCTTAATTTCTTTTGGCTGAACCAAAAATAATGTTGTGATTCTTTGAGCAATAACTGTGTTTTGGAAATTAAATGAAAAGCTGATGTTACATTTGTATGATGTTCACAAGAAGCAAATGTGACATATGATGCTGATGATCTTAAATTAAAAAATTATAATGATGAACCATTACTTGGACTAATTTATCTATAATCCATTTCTTTCTGACAATAACAATATAACTCTTTCCCCATAAGAATTCCTTTGAGATTGGTGTTAGTCTTGGAGAATGGATGAAGATGTTCATAATGTTCAAACTACTAGGTTCATTGTTTTCTAAGTGAGGTAATCCCCCTGGTCCGAAAATGAAAAATTAAGATGTTAGATTTCTGTAATTCTTAGGTTCATCATTAGGCCCCCACTAGTTTGAAAATGTAAAGTTTATGGAGTGAACTTGCTACCTGCCAAAGGCCTAAGATTTTGAAAACGCAGAATGCGGATTGTTATTCCTCCTTGTTAGGTGTACTTGTGTCAAGGGACCCTTGATTGATTCCTCAGCCCTCCTTAACCAGCTTGCATAGGTTTAATTCGTGCTCTCTGTACCATTAGCTTGCTTAGGTTGAATTTCAGCCCCTTGAATTGTATTCCTGTTTATTGATTGAAACATCTATTTCCACTGCAATTTGAATTCTTTCCCACAAGACAAATTACATTTTCTAGTTGTACGAGCTTTGCATGAAAATGTTAGAACAGAAGAGTTATACAGGTTGCCTCGTGCTATTACAGAAGAGAATTATCTACTATTTCCAGCAAGCAGAACTTGTACGGCTGCATCAACCTTCTCAAGAAATTTAGTTGTATATTATCTCAGTTTGAAACATGCACTCATTTGCACTAAATTTTCTCCTTCCAATATTCAGGGTTGATCTGGAATTTCCAAAAGTTGAGGTTAGATTTCAGAACCTCAATGTGGATGCATTTGTCCATGTTGGAAGAAGAGCATTACCAACCATTCCCAATTTCATATTCAACATGACTGAGGTATATCACAAGAAATGTTTAATAAATCATGAGCCTTTCTGATAACTTCTATTACTGACTGCATATCCATTGGTGAATACTTGAAAATAAAAAGGTTTTCTTGAGGCAGCTCAGAATTTTTCCTGGAAGAAAGAAATTGTCTATCCTAAAGAACATCAGTGGTGTTCTTCGGCCCTCCAGGTATTTCCTGAACTTAAATGGACAATGTATTGTATTTATTTGTCAATTTACCTCAATAAAAAGTGATTTTTGCCTTTCAGGTTGACACTTCTTTTGGGTCCGCCTAGCTCTGGGAAGACAACTCTGCTTTTGGCCCTTGCTGGACAGCTTAATCATAGCTTGAAGGTATAGTGATTCTTTTAATTTCAACATAGCCAAATCATTAGTTTGTAGTTTTTAGTTGTGCAGATGTGTCTTCGTATATCAAGGATGTAGGCACTTCAATGTGTGCAAGCAGCTTTCACCATATAACTGTTCTATCTGACCGATTTGCATAAGAATTCATATGAGTTTCAATTTTATAGTTACAGATGAACAAAATGCTTAACAAATTTCTGATGTTTATCAATGGTATTTTTTTTTTTTCTGTTGATTTTGTCTTAAATGTTGTGGTTCAGTTTTTATTAATGCAGTTGACTTTTGAAGATGTCAGGGAGAATTACATACAATGGGCATGAAATGAATGAGTTTGTTCCTCAGAGGACTTCAGCATATGTAAGTCAGCAGGATTGGCACATTGGAGAGATGACAGTAAGAGAGACTCTTGAATTATCTGGACGTTGTCAGGGTCTTGGATATAAACACGGTATGATTTATCATAGATGTTGGGTTTGGATTATTACTTGAATCTTATAAGTGTTTCTAATGATTGTGCAATACACATTTGAAGATATGCTTGTGGAACTTCTACGAAGGGAGAAAAATGCAGGGATTTACCCAGATGAAGAACTTGATTTATTTATCAAGGTATGTTTTGCTGGTGGAGTTGTCTTTTAAATCTAGTATATCATAATGAATGTCTAACGTGGGTTCCCCAAGTTATTTAAAATACTGAAGTAATCATTTTCTCCTAGGCAGTAGCATTGGGAGATCAGACAAGTCTAGTTTCAGAATATCTGATGAAGGTAAGTGAACAAATCATGAGTAGAAACTTTTAGCTGCTATAGAACAAAATTTTGAGTGCTGAGAATCAAGTTCTGAACTGAAATGCATAAATCATAACCTAATATGTATTTATCAATGCATCAGCATTTACCATGCTTCGACTCTGGCGAAATCTTGTTCTGTAATCTGTATAGAATTGACTTGGAATTTTTAAACTCCAGAAAAAAAAGGTGTCTGTTGGCTAATAGTAGATATGGAATAACAATAATTGATATCATTTTTTAAGGAAATTAATGCTATCTTGAAGTCACTTTATCAACTTGCAAGCTTAGAACCACATCTAAATGTTTCTTATGCCGCCTTTAAAAGTTGCTGTACCACTGGAATTGCTTGAAGTGCTTTGTGCATCCTTTCTGAAATATTCTCAAAAAGATTTTAGGATTGGAGATATGCTCAGATACATTGGTGGGAGATGAAATGCTAAAGGGTATTTCTGGGGGCCAGAAGAAACGGCTCACTACGGGTACTACACTCTTCCTTCTCGTGTTTCTGAATTTTTGCTACTTCCACAGGTTTTTTCTTCTTTTCGTCCTGAGAGAAAACATTATTTCCAGGAGAATTTCTCATGGGTGCTTCCCGAGTGTTCTTAATGGATGAGATATCGACAGGGTTAGATAGTTCAACTACCCATCAGATTGTCAAATATCTTAGACATGTCACTCATGCTTTTGAAGGGACCACATTAGTGTCTTTATTGCAACCAGACCCTGAAACTTATGAGTTATTTGATGACATTATTCTTTTAAGCGAGGGACAAATCGTATATCAGGGACCCCGTGAAACTGCTCTTGATTTCTTTGCATTTATGGGGTTTCGGTGTCCAGCCAGAAAAAATATTGCTGATTTTCTACAAGAGGTATACATTTGAAGTGGAAGCATTCAGCTTACCTTCTGATTCTTCTTTCTCATTATTGAGCTTCTTTCTTGATTGTAACTCCAGGTTATATCTGAAAAAGATCAAAGACAATATTGTTTCTTCAATAATGATTACCAATATGTACCTGTGAAAAAGTTTATAGAGGGCTATCAATCGTTTGGTGTGGGTAAAAGTTTGGAACTGGAATTATCAGTTCCATTTGATAGACGCTACAACCATCCAGCTGCATTGTCAACAAATACCTATGGCATGAAAAGGATAGATCTTCTCAAGATTAGCTTTTCCTGGCAGTTGCTTTTATTGAAGCGAAACTCATTTGTTTTAGTCTTCAAATTTATGCAGGTAATATTTCCAGTAACTTTGTTGTAACCTAGACTTGAACATTCTTCATTGATCAAAGCATTGTCAATAGAATTGAAGTCTTATAACAAAAGCAACGAAGCCAAATTGGATATGCAGGGTTTCACTGTTAAACCATAAATGCTTACAGTGGACAGGGGCCAGTACTAAACCAAAAGTTCTTACATTGGGCTATATTACATTCTGCAGCTGTTTTTGGTTCTGTCTATTATGGCAAGTGTGTTTTTTCGAACTACCATGCATCATGACTCACTTGAAGATGGAGGGATTTATCTTGGTGCACTCTACTTTGCAATACTCATGATCCTATTCAATGGATTCCTGGAGGTTCCTATGTTGATAGCTAAACTTCCAGTTCTATACAAGCACAGAGATTCACGATTTTATCCTTGTTGGGTATACACTCTTCCTTCTTGGCTTCTGAGTATTCCCATTTCATTTATAGAATCAAGTATATGGGTGGCAGTCACATACTATCTGGTTGGCTTTGATCCTCAAATAACTAGGTATATCATCTGCTGCTATCCCGCGGTGCATCTTAGCATTCATGTTTCCATTTTCTCCTTTTCAGTAGATTTTCTTCAATAAGTTACTGACTTTCTGAACAACACGCAGATGCCTGCGTCAACTTTTGTTGTATTTTTCTTTGCACCAGATGTCCATTGCTCTTTTTCGTATGATGGCATCATTAGGGCGAAATCTTGTAATTGCCAATACATTTGGATCTTTCGCGATGTTGGTTGTAATGGCCCTTGGAGGATTCATTCTTTCAAGAGGTAAAGTTTAAGTGCACTCCAAGTATTCTTCATTTCATTCTCATCTTTTTCTCCTCCAACAACCAAATATTCTAATCACTTGCTTTTGTATAAACCTTTGTTGCTGTGACAGATAGCATCCCTGTCTGGTGGATCTGGGGATACTGGTTTTCTCCTTTAATGTATGCCCAAAATGCAGCTTCAGTCAATGAATTTCTTGGCCATTCTTGGGATAAGGTACCTGGATGTTGAAAATACCAACTGATTTCTGCTCCTCTATGCTGAATGATAATTGACTGTTGTTACTGGTAGTTTTTGATTGCTTCTTTAAAGTTTAAGGTGATTCTTATTAAGTTGATAGCTTGCTTAATGAATCTCTTCAAATTGTAATCAGTTTGTAACAAGAAAATGATATCCATGTAAGTCTTCTTTTCATTCAATAGTTCTCATATGTGTTTTATTTTCTAGAAAGCTGGGAACAACACTGATGCACCTTTGGGAGAGACATTACTGGAGGCCCGAAGTTTATTTCCAGAGAGCTATTGGTACTGGATTGGGGTTGGTGCTTTGGTTGGATATACCATATTGTTCAACATCCTCTTCACATTTTTTTTGACATACCTCAAACGTAAGTTACTTTTCTAAAAATTTCATGCAAGTCAGCTTCATATCTCTGGCTTTGAATTTGATTCAAATAAAGAACATAAATAACTACCAAGTTGACAGACCCAACAATATTTCCCGACATTCACTCTCAGAATTTCAATATTTAGATCATTCTGATGGAGTTCAGTGCTTAGAAATTAAAATCATCAGAGTAAGAAGTTCTAGAAGTAACAGTTAAAAATTCTGAAATTAGGAAATACTGTTAGGGAAAGTACATATACCGGCTTCTTGAACTCTCCTGTCCTGGAGTTCTCATGAAACAATGCTCCATAACTTTGCTTTTCAAAGAATTCATAGATTTGGCCTCTACAGCATTATTCTATATCCTGCTTTCTTTATGTCGAAACTCTTGATTTGTCCTTAGCATCTTCTTGGAAGCCTTTTGTTCTGCCTGTATTCTTAACAATTTTTTTGTGCAGCTCTTGGCAGCACACAAGCTGTGGTCTCGGAGGAACAGCATCCGGAGAAAACCAAGGTGCAAGAAAACATTAATCAAGACATTTCACTCGGTGAATTTTTGCAACATTCACACTCATATAATGGTTCGTGCAAAGATTCAGATTGTGGATCTTATTACAGTTATCATTTTTCTCTTGAAAGAATAATTATCTTCAACTTTTTGTCACAGGGAAAGTGATGAAGAATAAACATGGCATGGTTCTTCCATTCGTACCACTTTCAATGTCTTTCATAAATATAAGTTACTTCATTGATGTCCCTATGGTATTATCCGTTGATCCTTTTTCTTTAGCTTCATAATAGTTAATTTCATTTTAGAATCAAATTGCCTTTATCCACATTTTGTGCAGGAACTGAAGCAACAAGGTATCCTAGGAGATAGATTGCAACTATTGGACAATGTCACTGGTGCTTTCAGGCCAGGGATTTTAACTGCCCTAGTTGGTGTGAGTGGTGCTGGAAAAACAACTCTAATGGATGTTCTTGCTGGACGGAAAACTGGTGGCTATATTGAAGGTAATATCTATATATCTGGCTACCCAAAGAAACAAGGAACTTTTGCAAGGGTTTCTGGCTACTGTGAACAGAATGATATCCATTCCCCATGTATGACTGTCCATGAATCTCTTCTCTTTTCTGCTTGGCTCCGGCTATCATCAAAGGTTGACTTGAAAACACAAAGGGTAATCACTTGGCCTTTCAGGTTCACTCATGTTCTTCGTGTTCAAGATCATTGAATTCTGCTCTTCTATACTTCCATAAACATTGCAGGCTTTCATAGATGAAGTTATGGAACTAGTTGAGCTAACTCCGTTACGTGGAGCTTTAGTTGGCTTACCTGGGGTTAATGGGCTTTCAACAGAGCAAAGGAAAAGATTGACCATTGCAGTTGAGCTGGTTGCTAATCCTTCAATTGTCTTCATGGATGAACCTACTTCAGGGCTGGATGCCAGGGCTGCTGCCATTGTGATGAGAACTGTGAGAAATATTGTTGACACTGGAAGAACAATCGTTTGCACTATCCATCAGCCCAGCATTGACATTTTTGAATCATTTGATGAGGTTTTCATCTTCCAATGAACTTGATTAGAAACAATCATGAATCTTTTCAAAATTTAAATCTTCTATACAATGCACAGTTCTTTGTCTTGCTTCCCTTCATCTTAGTGTCTAAAAGAAGCATAATATACATCAGGTTCATATACAAGAAGCAATTAGAGTAGGCTTCATTTCATATTTTTGAATCAATTGGGAGATAGCAACAAGATAATATAAATCAGTTTCATTTCTAAAGACTATGTAATGCTTTCAAATTCACCTAAATGATGATACTTTCCAATCAAAATTGTAGATTAATTAGCATGATGAAGTAAATTTTCTTAGTTCACCGGAGATAGGCCTCACATCAATCCTTATACATTTCTCAGCTGTTGCTCATGAAACAAGGAGGGAAGCTCATTTATGCTGGTCCTCTGGGCGATAACTCCTGCAAACTTATTGAGTATTTTGAGGTGGGCTACAATTGTCAAATTTTATGCCTATATTTTTCCTGGACTTTTGATGAACATAATTCTCTTAAACTTCATCTTACAATGTTGATTTCCATTATCCGTAGGCCATAGAAGGAGTTTCCAAAACCAGACCTGGATATAATCCTGCTGCTTGGATTCTTGAAGTCAGTTCTCCAGCTGAGGAAATTCGCCTTGGTGTGGACTTTGCAGAAATTTATCAAAGATCAAATTTATTTGAGTATGTGACTTTTCATTCTTCTCTTCTTGTTCTTTGTTTCGCTCTATTGCTTTCTAATCACTTTCTGTCCATTTCAGGCAAAATAAGGATCTGGTCGACCGTCTAAGCAAGCCAACAGATAATTCTAATGAATTAAGCTTCCCAAGCAAATACTCTCAATCATTTTTCGGTCAATTTCTGGCATGCCTCTGGAAGCAAAACCTATCTTACTGGAGGAACCCACAGTACACTGCGGTTCGCTTCTTCTACACAGTTGTTATTTCCTTGATGTTTGGAACAATATGCTGGAGATTTGGATCAAAAAGGTTTCTTTCCTAATACCAGCGACTGAACTTTTATGTTGTGCTTATATCTTCCAAAAGCTTAAATTCTATATGTTGCAGTGTAGTACCAATAGAGAGAATTCAATAGCTTGAAACTTAGCTCTGCCTTGTTGATTATTGAAACTTTAGAGATTCAGATTCATAGATTTACTTGGTGCTAATTGTTTTGACCAGAGAAACACAACAGGAAATATTTAATGCTATGGGATCCATGTATGCAGCTGTTCTATTTATAGGAATAACAAATTGCACATCGGTGCAACCTGTCGTCTTTATTGAAAGATTTGTTTCATACAGAGAAAGAGCAGCTGGGATGTATTCTGCTCTACCATTTGCATTTGCACAGGTACGTATTTCTTGTCCATTTTGTCCTTTCAGTACAATGACTATTATAAGTTCAGAAGCAATATAATGGTGAAAAATCCTTCATGGCAGGTTATGATTGAGTTCCCTCATGTCCTTGTACAGACACTTATTTATAGCAGTATCTTCTACTTAATGGCATCTTTTGAGCTAAACCTGTGGAAGTTTGTGTGGTACATTTACTTCATGTATTTCACATTGCTATACTTCACCTTCTTCGGTATGATGACAACGGCAGTTACACCAAATCACAACATTGCTGCGATCATTGGTGCACCGTTCTTTACAATGTGGAACCTTTTCAGTGGCTTCATGATCTCTCGACCGGTATGCTGCTGAAAGATTTTCCATCCACTTCATTGCAACACTCAATTTCTACACGTTGATCATCCAAAACCGAAAATGTGACAAACATTAAACTTGAAACTAAGCCTATCTCCAACATTATCAGCATGGGCATATGTGCCAAAATTCCAATGTTATCATCCTACTGCTACAAGAATGAATTGCTCTTAATGTGCTTGCCCTGTCATCTGCAGAGGATCCCAGTATGGTGGAGATGGTATTATTGGGCAAATCCAATAGCATGGAGTCTGTATGGACTATTAACATCCCAGTATGGAGACATGGACACATTGGTCAAACTAGCAGACGGCACGTCTGCAGTGCCAATTAAACAGTTGCTTAAGAAACAGTTTGGATACAGGCATGAGTTTCTTCCTACTGCTGGTATTGCAGTGGTTGGATTTTGTCTTGTTTTTGGTGTTACTTTTGCTTTCGCTATCAAGTCCTTCAACTTCCAGAGGAGATGAAGAGGACAGGAACTAAGCCTCTGACAAAGGTAACAAATCCCTGTATTCTTGAGTTTTACTCAGATCTTTCAATCGCAGGGATTTTCTATGTAAAAGATCAAATGCAGTCAACAAAGCACTATAATTAGTCTAAAATTAGTGTTATCTGATTTTTCGAGCAATTATCTCAAAGTGCTAAACATAAATTGCTTTTATGTTTGCAGAAATATGGTTCAAATTTTCTTTTTTTTCCTCCAGACATCTCAAAGACAATGAAACCATGTCTAAAACAAAGACACTGCTGTTACTAATCAAGGGATGCACAACTGCTCTCCGAGAATTTTCTGAGTTGGTATAGACAGAATTTTATACTCTAAAGGTTACAGTAAAATTTGTATATCTGGGTTGGTATTTATTTCAATTTTGTACAGACAAAAGTATTGCACTTCATCTATCAATGAATTTTTTCATATATATAATGACAATTTCATGCAGGCAAAAACTTTAACTGCATCAGAAAGTAAATTCTGTTATCACGTTTGATCGTTTGCAAATGATAGTTAGTTGAATAGGTTTCTGTAGCATAATAACAAAAAGAGAGATATTTTTGGAAACTATCAATATAAACAGAGAAGAATGCTGTTAAGAAAGAATTAACTGGAAACAAATAATGGACAAGAGTAATAAAAAAAACATAGTGAAAACATATAAATAATCGAGCTCCTACAGTTCTCTAAACCTATATGAGAGAACTGTATGGAAACCTAAGAAACCTAGTTCTACCTTGGCATGTGGAAACCTAAGAAATGAATCCTGACATTGGTGTATGTCATGAATCATCTTTTATTTTTGACTAGAATCAATTTGAAGTTTTGAAGCTGACCAGGCAAATCAAGGCTTAGGCTTGAGGATCTTGACAATCTCCCAGGTGAAATCAGGATCATCCCGCCCAAAATGACCATAAGCAGCAGTCTTCTGATACCTGTAGTTCCCTCCTCTCTTCAAGTCAAGATTGATAGCAATCATCCCGGGCCTAAAATCAAAGTTCTCCTTGATGAGTGCCAGAATATCCTTGTCTGGGATTGCTCCTGTCTTGTAAGTATCAACGAACACTGAAAGTGGTTCAGCTACACCAATTGCATAAGATACCTGCACAATACAGCGGCGGGCAAGTCCTGCCGCAACCACACTTTTAGCTGCTTGCCTAACAATGTAAGCACCACTCCTGTCAACTTTAGTAGGATCTTTCCCTGAAAAGGCTCCTCCACCATGAGCTCCCCATCCACCATAGGTGTCAATAATGATTTTGCGTCCAGTTAGTCCAGCATCACCATGTGGACCACCAATTACAAAACGACCAGAGGGATTGAGGTGGAAGATGGTCTTATCATCAAGGTACTGAGCGGGTATAACAGGCTTGATCACATGCTCTTTCAAATCCTTGGCAATTTGTTCATTTGTGACGGTCTCATCATGTTGGGTAGAGATGAGAACAGTGTGAACCCTGATGGGAACCATTGCACCTCCTTCATTCTTATACTCAACAGTAACTTGGGTTTTACCATCGGGTCTTAGCCATGGGCATGTCTTCTTCTTCCGAACTTCAGTAAGCTTGGCTCCAAGCTTTGTAGCAAGGACATGAGTTAAGGGCATCAGTTCAGGTGTTTCATCAGTGGCATATCCAAACATGTGGCCTTGATCACCAGCTCCTATTTCCTCAGGTTTCTTTGTAAGATGACCATGTACTCCCTGTGCAATGTCAGGGCTTTGTTGTTCAACATTGACAAGAACTTTGCAGTTGTCAGCATCAAGGCCTACATCAGCTGATGTAAACCCAATGCCTCTGCAAGTATCTCGAACGATCTTCTCATAGTCTACTTTGGCCTTGGTTGTAATCTCTCCAAAAACCATTACCATGTTAGTTTTTGTGCAGGTCTCACAGGCAACTTTACTCTCTGGATCTTGCTCCAAACAAGCATCAAGAATGGCATCTGAGACTTGGTCACAGAGCTTGTCAGGGTGGCCTTCATTGACAGATTCTGAGGTGAAAAGAAAGGTTTCCATGTCTAACCTGTAAATGAAAGTAGAAAATTTTGTTTTACAAGCCACTACTGGTGACTAATAGTATGAAATTCCTGCCTTCACAAATGACTACCATAACATGAATGCGAAGTTGCTGATCTGCTATAACTTCTTAATACTTTGAATTTGCAAAAAACAAACGAATACCAAAATGACCAGTCTAAACAGTTCTTCCCAAAAGCTATGATGATGAACCAGTCTAAAGAAATACAAAAGATCAAAAAACAAATTTGCCGCGAAGGAAAGACAAGATAAGGGACGCTTCTGCTTAACTACCATTTATCTAATGATTGTATCGTAGAACATCAATCTGTAGATCTATAGTGACCATTCATGACAATTAAAAAAACATCAAAACGCCAAGGATAAATTTCTGGACATTGCAAATGAAATATTTCACGACAGAATTTTGCTGAATCTTTATTTTTTCGGTGGCACTGCTTGTTATTATCATTTCAATAAATTAAATCATCCCATGGATCCTTTTGAGTGCAAAAAGATGCGGATAAGATCTATTAAATACCACACGACAAATGCAAAAAGAAAACCAAACATCAAATATCAAGAGATTTAACTAGAAAGAGATCTGAGATATGACACCTTGCGTCAGAAGAAAGAACATCCAAACATAACTATGAATTGAAGAAGATCATGAACAAACAATCAGAATGTTAGAGATCTGAATCGAACCCATTAAAGAATGATACTTTTACCAGATCTACACAAAAAAGTTAAACAGTTTTGTCATTCAAACGAGATAGATTTGGCATTGGGAGTGCGCACCTTTGAACAGGAACAACTTGCGAGCAAGGGAGAAATGAGAGCTTTTGGTGGTTCTTTTCGTGAATGTTAGGCTGTTACGCTGAATAATGCCATGCTCATTTCATATATATATATATATTGGAACTTATGTATCCGACCCAACTATTAATGTGAACCCTAATTATTTTATTCCTATATCAGGTGGAAATTTCCAGAAATAATTTCAATTAAAACCAATTTGATAAATCTTTTCACGGATACAATGTTAATCCAATTTAAAACATTTGATCAAACAGAAAAGATAAAACTATCCCTCAACCCTTCGACTTTCAAAACTCCTCTCAAGAGTCGCATTTTCCTTCCTTCTACCCGTTTTCATTCGAACCTCCTGAGTTGTACACCAAGCCCCTCCTCTCTCACACCTGTTTTTGTTAGTCTCCAGCCTTGGAGGAATAATTAACCGGAGAAAGAAAAGTCACCTCTATCGAGAAAAAAACTTTCCTAAACTCTTCTAACTTTGGAAAAAATCGAACACTCTCAATCCCATCACCAAATGACCGTCCATCTTCTGCTATCCTCGCCATTGCCCGAGAAGAAGCTAGCAAGTAACCTTCAAAGCCACCGTCACCTTCGCAGTTCAACATTTGCAGGTACAGGTAAGTTTCCTTTGCATCTTTTAAAATTTTTTTTTCAACTTTCAATGATCATTTTATGTTTTTGAATTAATAGTAATGTGATCCTTTAGAGGTTTATGAGATTGTGTGGATTATGCTTTGAACTGGTTTTTTTTTTTTTCCTTTGTTTGAACTAAACTATGACATGCTTCTATTTTTTTATTTGTTTAGATCTTTATTTTATGAATTTTGTTGATAATGAGGAAGTGTGAAGCCTATTTGGATGCAAAATGGTTAGATAAATAATTGGGGAGATTGGAATTGGGTTTGGAAATGGGGATTGAAATAGGGGAATGTCAGGATTAACTTGCTTGAAGGTTGGGATTAACTTGTCGAAGGTCTGGATTAACTTGCTGAAGATCGGTTTCATACTCTTGAAGGTTTGGATAATCTATTGAAGGTCGGGATTATCCCTTTGAAGGTCGCTTTCATTGATCCTGTATTACGTGTGGAGCATCCTCGAGGACTTGCTAACAGCTAAGAGATTTCCTAGGGTACCATCGGGTGGAGCATGACACAACATTACCTCCAGAGGGCCATTAGGGATGAGTCTCCAATGAAGAAGAGAAACTTGTATGACAATGGCTGAGTGATACTGGTAAGATAACCAATCTTATTTATATTCGAATAACAATGACTTTGTCAAACTTTATTAATGTTTTTTCTTTCAATTCAATTGTGGATGTTCGAGCATTTCCCATCCTTGCTTGTGTACTTGTGTGTCGATGCTTGATCTGAATCTTCTACATCCACCGATCCATGGCACTGAGGTACCTTAGTATCTGGAGCTGACTAAGTTGATCTCCAAAGTGGAGTGGCATACTATATTGGATGCGATCAGTAGTCAACCCTTTCTACCCTTTTTTTTTTAAGTCAACCTTCCATGAATTAAATTACTATTTACAAACATCTGTTCCCTCTCAATACATTGAGTCAGATGAGCATGAGAGACAAATGCCGTATTGGACTAGTTGATGGCCTCCCCATAGCTTTGAAGCCCAGCTCATTTTGGGAGGTTGTCCAACTTCAGGCACCCCCCGCTTCAATTATAGAGGTTAGTAATTGTAAATTAAATAGTCTAACTTTAGTCACATGTTAAATAGTCTAATTTTAGTCACCTGTCTAATGTTTTATATCTGTAATTTTTTTTTAGTCACCTACTCTAGTTGTTGGGATTGACAAGATCGCCGAGAAAATGAAGGAGCATTATATGGAGCGATCTCCCTACCCTAGGAGACCGGAGGGTCATGGTGTAGAGTAGGACAGCCACCAGGTAAGTATCTCTTCCTATTTTAATAAATCAAGCATGAAATGTCACTAGGTAGTTAATATAATTTTTGTTTAAATTACAGTATGCTCCCCAGAGCGTTGAGAGATCCTCTTGTTCTGGTCTTACTGTCGACCACGGGATATCCCAACTCAAGACTTGATTGTTAGAGTATGAGGAGCGGGCCCAAATGCAATTGATTGAGCACGGGCAGTACGGGTGTAAATGAGACGAGATTATTCGCGAACGATTTGGGCAAGGCTCAGTAAAAGCTTGAATTCGGCTTGTCTTAAACTAGCTCGGGCTCGGCTCATGTATTCATTTATTTAGGCTCGCGAGCCTAAAAAAGCTTTTAATATATATAATAATATTTTATTTATTTATATATTATATAATATAATATATTTATTATATAATTTTTTACTTAAATATATATTTTTTATATATATAAAATAAATTTTACATTTTAATATACAAAGATTTTTTATATTATGTTAATAACATTAATATAATATTCCTAAATTTTAGGAAATCTCTAAAAAAAAACTTGTTGCCCATTCATTTTTTCGTCTGAAGAGTCTTCCTACAACGTTTCTCTTGACAATTAAATCAAATTGTTTAAAACATAAACATTGAAAGACAAACTTTAACATCAACATAGGCATTTGATACAAAACCAAAGCCCTTACTGATTTATTCCAGGAAACGTAAGACTAAGGTATATGACACAGAAGAAGGTCTGGTATTAGACCAATTCTTAACTTGGTCTTGATATTTGTTTCAGTTTTTCAGCACAGAATAAGGGAAATGGACTCAATTGAGGACTTATTTGCAGAGTAATTTCATTGAATTTATCTTGCTTTGGGATAGTTGTCAATCTGGAATTGGACAATTTTAGTAATTTTCAATAATAAAAACACTTTATTTTCCTCCTAATGTCTCTGTTTTTATCAATTTGGTATCAGAGCAGGTTCAATCAGGTAAATGAACACACGAAACTCATCTTCCAATCCACAACCAGATAACCAAACCAAGCTTTCTCAAACACCAAGTCCAATTACTTGAACGGATTGATTGGATGGAATTATAAGAAAATCGATATAATTAGATCCGGTGATCCGGTGATTTCATCTATATTTTTTAATCGGTTATCTGAACCAAATCAAAGATATTATT
>JAOXNR010000028.1:16298202-16309596 GCA_028571225.1 Parsonsia alboflavescens
TTTTCAAAAAAAACATATCCAATTGATGGTAATGGTAGAAATATGACACGGCCATATATTACTATTGCTCGTTTTGAAAAGAGGGGCCTTGTCGTGACTAGTGGGAGGGGTTTCACCCGTAAGGGACTTTCCCCTTCAATCCAAAGTACTTGATTTTGATTTGATTTAGAAATAGATTTCCTTCTGTCAAATTTTCAGAATTCTTACAGGATTCTAAGTTTTCTTCGTTACTGTATTCCGAAGTTTCATCTTTTAATGTCTATACCTTCTTTTCATATAATTAAGGACATTTTAAGAAGGAAAAATATTATTTTAATTTTTTCAACATGACGGTTAATAATTTATATTTAGTGATGGAAGGAATAATAGAATTTGACACTAATCATCCCTATAGATGTGATTTATCAAATAATGCAACTACATCTACCTGTTATTTATAAGGATATATTGATTTTTTTTAATTTAAAAATTTTGTGAAAAAACTACTGTTTGACCTATTTAGAACCAGATAATGGGCAAAAACTAACTTTTCGTGGCATCATCTATATCTGTACTATATTAATAAGCTCATGTGTATGAGTGTCATGTGTCCACATATTAACAAGAAAAAGAAACAAAAAAAAAAATTAATAAGAAAAGGGTAACGGGAGGAGAAACCAAACGATATATTACAATAGAAGGGAATCCTTGATTTTGCTGGAGAAGGGTTTTGGCCCATTACATTAATTACTTTATTTAGCTATAAGAAAATGAAAAAAATATTAAACCTAAAAAATTAGCAAAAAAGAGATTTTCGAAAATTCAATTAAAGGTTTTTTTAAAAAATAAAAAGAAAGAAAATACTTATGTTGGAGATCTTATATAAAGAATTCATGTCTTAAAAATATTTTTCTATAAAAATTAATATGTATATATATTTATATATATAATTTATTCAATGATTTTTTTAGTTAAATTTTAAAAAGATGATAAGATAATAAATAATGCATTTATAACTTTTTTATTTTTCATTTTATTAGACATTAAAGTATAATTCAAAGTTATAAAATATTTCTTTTTGAAAAGAAAAGAAGAAAAACAAAAACCTTCATCAAGTGAGGACTCATGATGATAACTTATTATCATACCATTTTAAAATATAATAATAGGCTTAATATAAAATATAATTTTAAAATATCTATAAAAATTATATTAACTAATATGAACTTAATTAATAGATTTTAAAAAAAAAAATTGAAAATTTCACATAAAACTCACTTATTTTGTATTTTTTAAAATTTTAAATAAAAATATTAATTTAAATGAGTGATGAATAGCACATTAAATTATATTTTTATTTTTTATTCCACACAATGATTCATAATAATTTTCCGCATATTAAAGTTATATTTGAATAAGAGGGAAATCTTTTAATATTTCAATCCGTTCCCGCCAGTTCTACCTGCCATTACAGCCAGAAATGAACAAGCTCTACTTCAGCAGCCGCCGCCGCCACTCTCTCTTACTAGCCAACCTTCTCTGCCGTACCAGTGCCACCATCAGACGCTCTTCCACCCAGTCAGGGTCGCCAGATCGAGGCAAACCAAAGTGGCCTCTAACAAAATCAAAGCCAAATCGCCGTCAGTGGATTCCAATTCCTCCCCCAATATCCCAATCCCAAACACCGAAAAGCCCTAATTTCAACTCCATAGAATACACCAAACTCTGTGACCTGCTTACAAATCAGAAACTCAAGCCTGGTCTGGAGCTCGAAGATGCCCTAAACCTGGCCAGAGTTGTTCCTGATGAGGCTTTGTTGCTTGAAATTTTCAAATATCTTGATTCTTCCCCGAAACCACTGTTCACTCTCTTCCAGTGGGCCGAGAAGCAGCCTGGATACCAGTTCTCTGTGGCTGTATTTAATGCGATGGTTAATGCACTTGGCAAGGCCCGGGAATTTGATTCAGCGTGGCTTTTGATACTTGATAATATTAAAGCTGATAAAAGGCCCAACTTGGATACATTTGTGATCATGATTAGAAGATACACTCGTGCAGGTGAGTTTGTATTTGAATTTTGACATATCTATTCCTTTTTTTTTTGGCCTTTTTTCTGTATACATTATTGAGCTTATCAGCTCATGATAATAGTAACACGGAAACATTGAACTCATGAGAGATATTATTTGGATTATGTGTTCAAATTCTTAACTGTAAGCAGTGTTTAGTTATTATTTGGGTTGTCATTCCGGGACAGTTTGTGGTTTGCTTCTGTGTTTTTCAATTTTTGATACTAATCACTGTGATAATGTCTCAAGATTTAGCCTTTATTGGGTATCTTTCAGAAAAATTATTTGCGAAACAATTATGTAACTTTTCTAGAATTACAATCATCCATATATTATAGAAATTAGCTTCTTTCTGTGAATGGAACCTGACACAAATTAATCTTTCATCTACAGGATATTCAGAATATCAAGATGACCTCATTTAGTGATTAAATAATATGTATTTAGAAAGGTTCATAATGATAAATATCAAGGACACTTGTTCCAATTTTCCTGTTTTCAGATAGGATGATTCTTTAGATGGCATCATTCCCTCACTGTATCAAGATCAAGCTTCCTCCTAAATGGGCATAATATAAATAAATAAATAAATATATATATATTTATATACATACATATATATATATTTACATATGTACTAACCATTCAGATTGAATGCTTTTTTCAATTTGATGACTCAATTCTCAAAGCACTCAATTTAACAATACATAAATTTATCAATTATGGCCACTCAACTTATAAAACAATCAAATTAACCACTAAAACAAATACTTGAACCACAGTTTAGTGATGGAGTATCAAAATAAGTAAAGATAAATGGATAAATTGTGAGTTGAATGAAACAAAAAAGGAAGTGCAAGTCTAGTGGCTAGTGTATTGGTTAGGCTTTGTTTCATGATTTCCAGGAGTTCAAACCTAAATCACCAAGAGAATCTTTGAGAATAGGTTACCAGTTGAGGATGAGGACTACTACGAGAGGTACATAAAATATCATGACATGCAAAAATGATTTGTTCTTATACCTGTGAAAATTCTGGTTAGAATGACAGAAAGCATAGGAGATTTTTCTTTTATAAGGTTCCCCTGCATGCAGTTTACATTATTCTAGGTGGCCTAGTCCAACATTCTTTCTGATGCCAGCAGAAGTGTGGGAAGAAGGGGAGAACCTTTGGTTCATGTTGAAGGTTATTGTTTTTAAGGGAAATCACAATTAAACCCTATATATGGGGTAAATTTAGCAAAACCTAGGTACTCAAAGAAGAATAGAAGCCATTGGCAATTGCATATAATTGTGGAAATGTGTGACACTCCTCTTACAGAGGCTAAAATATAACATTATATAGAGCCGGAACCTACATACTAACAATTAAGGAAACTAGAATAAACAAGGTCTCGAAATTACATAAACTATAGGGGATTCTCAAAGATTTTGGCCTGCATCAGTTCTCCTTTTGGAGAAAAACTCTTCCTTAAGTTTCATAACTTTCTTGAAATTATCCATGATCAGCTTGTTGCTCGATTGAACTCTGCCATTCTTCCTCTCTTATCTTCCAAAAACTAGGATTTTCAATTCCAATGAGCTTCCATTTGTCTATTAGTTTTTGGTTTCCTTTATAGATTAGGACTTTTGTTTCTTTCCTATCTCTTTGGACAGAATTCTATTTAAGCTGCCTGCTATTTTTTGGAGATTTATTCTATCATTACTATTAGTCAATAAAACCAGAGTTTTACCCCTAATCAAACCAAGCAGCATCTTAGGCTTCTCCCCTTTCCTATCAACATCACTACACTGCCACTTTTTTGATTCCTATACTGAACTGTGAGTGTCAAGTTTGAGCAAAGTTGATTTTACCTAAATTAAAGCAAGTTCAATTGCATTAAAGTGTATATGACTAATCTGGGAACCATCAAGAACTAGACACTTTTCTCTTCATCTTTTCTTTCCCTTTCTTTTAACGATTTGTATTTTTTAAATGGTTCTCTTTTTTTTTCCCCCTTCTCTGCATTGGACAATATTGATCTTGTAAGGTGAGACTTGATTTCTCTTTAAATGCTTGGCAAATACATATTGAAAATGCTGCTTGCATCATAATCTTAACTTGCAAAAGATGATGCTAAAAAATGCATATTCCAATTGTCAAACATTATGTATTTTATGGGAGGCTTTGCTGTTGCAATTAGCATACATTAGGAATGATACAAAAATAGTGACAGCTGTTATTTTCCTGGTGAAAAAAATGATTTTGGTCTCTCTTTTAAAGCACATAACTGTCCTTTATATTTTCCAAGTGGAATTTTCAGCTATTGAAAACTAATCTGTCTTGTTAATCTGTCCTTTATGCTGTACCAAAGAAATCAAATTGTGGCATTCAGATTCTAAAAGCTTAGATAATGTCTTTGTAGTTTTCATTAGTAGTTTAGAGCAATTTGGGGAAGTCTGTGTAGTGCTAGCAACGGTGCCAAGGAAGAGATGCATTAAGGCTCTGATAATATGTAAAGTAGAGAGTTTAATTTGTAACATCTGAACATATTGACAATACAATTATAGATAAAATAATTATATGCTATATTTATAATTTCATAATTATACATAACTATGCTAAATATCTTATGGGTTAATAAATGCAAATTATATTTATTTAATAGTTGGATTATAAATTGTTATTTTTATTAGAGAATTATATATAAGTAAAATATATACCATATAGCATAAATAAATACAAAATAAAATTAATAAAACAATGTAATATCAAATAGATATAATATAAACTATTAGTTTAGGTTATCCCTTAATAATTAAGTCATCAAGGCAAAACAAGCAAAGATGATCTTTTTAGCAACGAAAAGATTTTTTTTTTTTTACAACCATATGTTAGAAGTTTGACGGCAGATCAAAAAGAAATCCACAACAGAAATTGTTGAAATTCTTAAAATAAAAATTAAAACTTCAAATAAAGGAATTTTAATATTTATATAGGATTATAGTTGTAATTATAGGCATGTATAGATGGAACTCATAAAACCACAGATCCTTATATCTAATATCTATAACTCATCTCACAAATCATATTTCTAAAAGTATCTAAAGTTAGGTGTTAAACTAATATTGAATGAACGGATCATAGTTAGGATCTCCACCTTAGTCTCACTGAATCCTCGAATCTCTTTTCACTTATTGTAGAAGTCATCTAGGGTTGTTTCTTTAATAATATCACATCTAAAACCTAATCTTATAAATAATATGAAAAAGTAAAAATTTATTACAATGCCGTTAATTTTTTAAAATATCACAAAGGTCCTACATATAGATATATACAATTGGGCCCTTAGCTCTGGACACAGATATTATAAACGGTGTCTCATTCAAGGTGAACTTTTACTTCTTTTGCCAATGTTTGCGGTCCCCCCATATATCAAATCTGTAATGGTACTCATGTATTAAATTGTCATTCTTGATTCATTTTCTTTTAATTTTCCATGTTACACTTGATTCATCTTTCTGTTTCAGGAATGCCATTATCCGCCATTCGAACATATGAATTTGCTTCAGATATGGATTTTCTTAATGCTTATGATTCAGAGAAAAGTTTATTTGAGATTCTATTAGATTCTTTATGCAAAGAAGATCTTGTTAGGGTAGCTGCAGAGTATGTCGAAAAACTAAAGGGAAAAGATACAAGTTGGATTCCATCTATTCGGGTTTACAATATACTACTAAATGGCTGGTTCCGTTCAAGAAAGATTAAAAAGGCTGAACGGCTTTGGGTGCAAATAAAAAGAGAAAATATTAAGCCAACTATTGTAACCTATGGTACCCTTGTTGAAGGATACTGTAGAATGCGTCGTGTTGAAATTGCAATGGAACTGATTGCTGAAATGAGGGGGGAAGGAATTGAACCTAATGGAATTATTTATAATCCAGTTATTGATGCATTAGCAGAAGCTGGTAGGTTTGAGGATGCATTCAACTTGATGGAAAGATTTTTTATTTTGGAATCTGGTCCGACAGTTTCAACCTATAATTCCCTAATTAAGGGTTTCTGCAAGGCAGGGGATTTGGAAGGGGCAAGTAAGATCCTTAAAATGATGATAAATAGAGGCTCCTTGCCAAGCATGACAACTTATAATTATTTCTTCAAGCACTTCTCGAAATGTGGGAAGATGGAAGAGGGTTTGAACCTCTATACCAAGATAACAGAATCTGGATATGAACCAGATCGGCTTACTTATCATCTTTTGGTGAAGATGCTGTGTGAGCAAGGAAAATTAAACCTATCGTTGCATGTTATTAAAGAGATGAGAGATAGGGGATATGACCTGGATTTGGCCACTGCTACCATGTTGATCCATTTGCTGCTTAAAGTTCATCAGTTTGATATGGCTTTTGGAGAATTTGAAGCCATGATTCATAGAGGACTTATCCCACAGTACATTTCATATGAGAAAATGATTGTGGAACTAAGGAATCAGGGCAGGACAAAAATGGCTCAGAAACTTTCTAATATGATGGCATCTGTTCCTCTCTCAAAAAATTTACCCAACACATATGTAGCACAAACAGATACTTCACACGCTAGAAGAACCTCTGTGATACATAAAGCAGAAGCAATGTCTGATATCTTGAAGACATGTAATAACCCAAGGAAACTCGCAAAGAATAGAACTCCACCTGAAAATGCTGTATCAAGTGCTAGCAGGTTAATGGACGATATTAGTAAAAGAGTCATCTCAGTGTGAGCTGTCCAGATAGATCTTTCCTCTGTAATCCCAATGGCACTTTTGTCATTTTGCCTCTTGGGTCATTTTCACTTGACGACCTAAATCTCAGGCAATCTGAATATGATATTTTTCATTCATACGTGCAGGTATCAATTACTCTTTTGGATTAAAATTTTTCCTTCATTTGGTCCTTTGACGACTGGAATTTTCATTCCATGCATTAAACCAAACTCATTTGACTCATCATCGCTGCAATAGTTGTAGCTTTATTTTAGAAAATCAGATTTGTTGCTATAATTATTTGCTGTTGATACAGGGCTGTGGTGATTTCCTTCGATTCAATAAAATGCTGAAATAAGAATTTTCCCTCTTTTGGCAGTAACTTTTTTATCAAAAGTTTCTACCTGGTTCTATAAGCTTTTTAATATGACTAGTAGTTCTCATATTCATTACAAGCATTACTAATCGTTGAGTAGGCATTCTGATTGAGTTGATGATTGGAGACAGATAAATTCTTTTTTCCCTTTTATGGGGGGTGGGGGGTTAGACAGAGATACTGATGTCTTTTACAGGATGTAAAGATCAGAATCAGATGCTGCTAAAGAATGCTAATTGGAGTCAGTTTTTTGTGCAAAAAATATTTTAAATTGATTGTCATCTTCCCTCAATCTTTCACTTCTCCTGTTTACTCTTTTCTTAAGATCTATTTTTGTCCTTCCTAAGGATTTAAAATTGGTTTTGGGTGCACTGGATTATAGGGGGGTTCTAAAGTAGAGCAAATCTATGGGTGCTTGTTTGATGTGGAGGAGGTCTTTTGTGTTCCCAAATAGAATTGGTGTAGCGAAACCTTGAACTACTTCTGAGAATGCTTTTCATTTGGCTCTACTGTCTTTATCTTTCATAGATATTTTCAGCTTGCTAATACTTGTTCATATTTAACCAAAACTTCATGTGAGAACTAATTTCTTAAATATGATTGAGTTACTTTATTGCTTGCAGGCATATTTCTCTTGAAGATTTTCAGATGTAAACTACAAGCAGAAATCTTTGGAATTATATTGGACCTTTTCATCAAGATGTAATGCCAGGACAGCTGAAAGTCTTTGAAAACTAGAAGGCTTTCAAGGTGGGTTTTATGGAGGAATAATTGCTTATGTGTTCTTGAATTTTGGTTGAGAAAACTTATTGTGGCTAATCTTTTTTGGGCAGAGAGAGAGACGAGGGAGGTTGTAATCCCTGAGCACTTGGTTGGTCACTCTCCACGAAGAATGCTCCTGTATGTGCTTTATCAAGGTGGCAATCGGTGAAAAGGTGAGATACAGTAAAGAAATTAGCTAAATGTTTAACCATATGGTTCATAGGATGGGAAGAAGCTGTGCTATGTAAAGAAGCATCGGTTATGCATTTGATGTTTTCTCATAATCTATATCAATTTAATCTCTGACTTTTTACTTATGACGATGCTGCAAAGCAAGAAACATTACAGACAAGATTGTTAAATAGAAGTCAGAAATATGTCTGCAAAGTTGTCTCAAGGGCTAGAATATCCCATCGATAAACAATTTAGGGAGAGGTAAAAGGGAAGATTTGAAGAAGTCGAAAAGTTCGGAATGGTATTGCATGATATAAATGACACTTGAATCCTATGGATGGAAACTAGAAAGAAATAGGTTGAGTAGGAGAAGCGGAAAGCTAGCAATGCTTATATAGAGACATGAACTTAAAATAATGGATATGCTGTAGACTAGGAAAGAAAAAGGATTTTATTAAATGGAGAAAAACACAGTAAAGGGCGGAAAATCTACTCCAGGCCTTTCAAGAACGCTATTGCACACATTTCTGGAACCTTCAAAGTCTCAACTCATTTAATTCTATGGAGTTGTTTTCATTCTTGAGGTGCTTTTCAAAATAGGTTATTGACAAAAAGATGTGATGTGAGGTAGTGAGTTTTTTGAACCGGTCTATAGGTAAGTGGACAGAAATGAAGTGAGGAAGTTGAATTTTGACTTAAGATTCTGTTGATGCATTCTTGTTGTGACAAGGATAGATTTCGTGAGATCATTGTGCTTTAAGAATGCATAATTCATACAGGGAAATCATTCTTCACTACGTGCAAGAGGTTGGTTGAAACTGAAAAGGCATCTGAACTTTGTTTAGAATGGTTTTTGTGAGATGTTGAAAATGGATTGCTGTTTTCTTTCTTTTGTTGTTTCTTCTCCTTTAGCCCTTTAAGTCGAGACATTGTAGGTTCTTTGTGTTTTGTTTTTTCTCCTATAAGTTGCAAGATGGAGCCGTTTTCACTTTCCAGGGAGTGATGATGTTGAATATATATATTTTGAATGTTATGAGGGACTAATGATAATGTTATTTCACTATTCATTTTACAAACTCTTGAATACATGATTTGGAAAGTCATGGGTGATACATTAGTACAAAATATTACTCGGTCTTCTTCCAGAATTGAATGCCTCTATTCAATAATTATCGTGTTCTAAATTTAATATTCACTAGCCTATAATAAATTAATTAGAAAATAATGTATTTTCGGAAGAAAAAACAAAGCTGATATGTTACTTTCAAACAAATTTATAGACGTTGAGGTAAAACTTAGGGGTATTCAGTTTGGATTGAATTTATTCATTCATCCAACCGAATCCATTCGATGAGGTAAAAATATCATTTAATTCATACCATTTCATTCAGTATTCTACATTTCAAACCTTGTTAGATTAAATCGGATGAATTCAATTTTATATATTAACTTTTAGATAAAATAAGAGATTTGATTGGATTTTATTCAATTTTAGCTATAACAACAACAACAAAAAAAAGGGGGGTTAAAATTATAATTACTCTTTACCTAAAATAAATATAGAAATCTTAAATTAATATGGATTAAATTATCAATTTTCTATTCAAACTTTGAATTATTGTTTAATTATAAAACAAGTTTTTTTTCAATCAATTTCCTATTCAATTATTTTACAGGCGATCAATCTCTTAGCTGCTATCAAAATCTTAACAGAAAGACATACGTGAAAGGCACATGCCACCAATCATCCAGGATACTATTGTCTCTTCACGTATGCCCAACGTAATATAAAAACTTCCCATTCTTAGTCCGACTCACTTTCCCCAGATTGAAGTCCACACTAAACCCTAATCACATCTCGAATCTTCGTCTTTGGCTGAGCGCTAATCGCCTACGTAGAATCTATCTTTACTCTGGGTGAGCTCAAGAGAATTTTCAGCTTGCAAACTTTCCATAAGCTGCTTCTTTCCACCCAAAAGTGAACTGTGCTACTACTCTGCTTCTGAGACAGAAATTACAGCAACCATATATCTACGTCTCTACTGTTTGTTTATTGCTATCTTGCTGCCTGTTCGTAAACTCTTCTTCTTCAGTGTTCAAACAAAGATCCGTCTCATCTTTCATGAGGAACTTGTCCACCCGTGCAGCAGCTTGCCTGACTACAGAAATAGTCCACACGACCAAAGATTGGCCAAGCCGGCAATCGCCACCTGCAAATACTCCGTCTATGTTGGTTGCAAAGCGTCCGTACTCTACCTTGAAATTGGACATATTGCCCACTTCCAATCCCAGTTTCTCTGCTATAGTCTGAAAGGAACAAATAACAAATAACAAGTTTGGAATGGGGCTTTTAACCTAACCTATTTGATCCCACTTTAGTGAAATTATAATATAATCTCATAAGTGTTTTTATCTATCTTTATGATCCGTCAACATTTTATGGTCTCAACTATTATTTTTTAAAAAAACATTAATAGTAATTAATCATTTATCGATATAAGATAATATTTTATTAGAAAAATTATTAATACCATTCAAAATCTAACTAATCAATTTTTAAAAAAAAGAAAAATTAGATATTTGGATTTACAAATCCAAATAAATTAACTGAACAATTTTATCTCTGGAAAGTTATTTCGATCAATTTCAAAGGATGTTTTGTTAGAAAAAATGATAATTTAGATCAAAATGGTTATTCATAATATATTGAAGAATTATACTGATTACAAATAATATATCAATGGATCATAACAATTATAAAAAAAAACTTATGATTATTTGATCCAAGCATATGTGATTAAATGGATTAAAAACCTTTTACAATATCAATATCATCACTCGTTGAGATTACGTAATTGTTTAAATCGAAAGTCAAATAGGAAGTTGTCGATAGACAACAAAAGAAAAAAAAGACAAGTCTTGATGACAAAGTGCTCAGAAGAAGCCCAAGGATAGTTTTCACTCAATATGACAAAGATTAGCGCTTGGCCCAAGACGAAGATTGGAGATGGTAACTAGGGTTTAGCTTGGTCTTCAATTTGGGGAAAGTGAACCGCCCACTAAATTTGGAAAATTTTGATATTTTTATTGGGTGTAGGTGAAGAGACAATATTACCTTTAAAGATTGGTAATATGTGCTTTTCAGGTGTAGAATTAAAGTCCTGCTAGGATTTTAATAATAGGTAGGATTTTAGTTACCTGGAAAATAGATCGGAAAAAAAAAGGGATTGTTTGATAATTAAATAATGATCCAAAATTTGGATAGGAAATTGTTAATTCAACCTTATTATAAATATAAAACATAAAATACATAATT
>JAOXNR010000028.1:16312870-16338619 GCA_028571225.1 Parsonsia alboflavescens
TCTTCTTAATATGTCCTCATAAATTCCAAAAATTCATCCAAGTTCTTATTCAATGGAGGATACTAGAGGGAGAGTTAAAAAAATGCAACCATGATTAACTTATTCTTCTTAATCTACGTATAAAACCTTAAACGTTATGTTAAAATAGAATGGACGAGTAGAACTTGCTCAAATAATAAAACAATCTAATCTATAATTGAGAGATTATAGATTTGAGTCACGAAAACGATAAATATCGTTCACATTTATTACATCAAGTCATAATAAAAAAAAATGAAAATGAAAGGAGCGAAGGGATGATGTGGAGAACATTTGATTGTTTAGATGAATAGATATTTTTTTTCCCTTCAAAGGCCAATGTGGGAAAAGGACGTGTGAGTAAAGCAGGGCGTGGTGCAGAGTGCAGGGAGTGAGTCAACAAGTGTACTCAGAGCAAAATGACCCAATCCACAGCTTATAGATTAAAAATTCCTCTCCGACCACTTATTATTATTATTATTAAGTAGTAACGACCAAATCCCCACTCCACATTACTTAATTTTTCACTTTCCTTTTTCTTTTTTTTTGTGATTTTTCTTTTTCTCGTAAATTTAAATACAAATCTATTCAACTTTAAAGCATCTTTTCATCTTAAAATATAAATATTTAGCTTTTATTTTTTTTTATTTCAAAAATATAATAATTTTATTCTTTACTTATTATTCTCTTTAATTTACTATTAAAAAAAAAAAAAAGAAAGATTATTTTAAATATAATGTATATTTAAATACTCCCCATTTATATTTGATCGCTTTGAAAGATTATGTTCCCAAAGGCTGGAGTGGTAAGGGCGCAAATCCTAAGTTTGGAGTTCGAATCTCACCAATATTGTACTGAATATTGAGGTGCGTGAAAACTGATTCGAACATCACTAAAAAACTCTCTTTGAAAGGTTTGCATCTTACTCTACAATTAACCACCTTAATTACGAGAATGATTTAGTATATTTACGTTAATGCTAAATATACTTATTAATTTTGACGCAAAAATAAAAATAAAAATTTAATTCCAAACAGGAAATTAAATTAAAATATATGATTTGTGAAGGACACATCTCAGACAACTAAAAACTTAAAAAAAGTTAAAACCGCATAATTTGAAGAAACGGTTGCAAGCATGCGCTCATTGGGATTCTGTCATTTTTTCCTAACGAAGCACAAAAAGTCAAATTTAGGAAAAATTGGCGCAAGGATTACGTGTTTTCTCTTTCCGTTTTTACAGTATTAATGCTTTAATTGTTAGTATTCTTTCTATCTAAGAACTGAATTCTCAGTAGTTTAATTAGGGGGGTGGTTTTTCTCTGAGTGGATGTAAATCTTATGTCCCATTTTGATTTAATATGAAAATAAGAAATGCATTTGACTTTCCTAATTTTTCATTTTTTCCTTCTAGTTAGTTTAATTGGTAACTTTTGACGAGTGAATGTAAATCTTTAGAGGAAGGAGGTTGTTATTAAGACTTCATATTTAAAATCTATTTACTTTTAGAAATAATATATTTAATTTTAAATAGGATAAAATAGAAATCGAGATATTCATTTTTGAAACGGATGGAATATTTTACTTGGATTAAAATCCCTCTTGTATTAGATGACCTAACTCGGAATGCAAACGAGTCAAACTTTTTTTTTGAGTTGGCTCGAATCGAGCTCGAATTGAGCTAGAATCACTTTTAGTTAGGCCCGCAAGTCACAATTTCATATCTATATAATATATTTTTATTTAAATTATAAATAATTATATAAATATATTTTAAAATAATCACTTTTAAAAAAATTATATTAAAAAATTCGAATCGAGTCAAGCTCCAACTCCAAAATTTCAGCTTGATGAGTTCAAACTCAATTTTTTTTTGTCAAGCTCGACTCAATTGTACCCCTGAAACTAACACTATATTAATTGAGAATGGTGATAATATGGATACTACAATAATAAAAAAATTAATGGGGGTAATGTTAGAATTTTTTTTATTAAAAGCTTCTTGATGGTATAAAATGTCATCCATTTCAAAATAAAACTCTCTATAATAGGGTGCCAATCTATTGTGAAACTGATAGATTAACATTAGTTATGGATTTTATTTATTTATTGATTTTTATGTTGTGATTAAATTAGAACGATAAGTTTAAATTGAAGAAGATGAGAGATTTGAAGTGACAAAATACTCACGTTGATAACCAAATTGGTCAAAATTTTTTCCAAGTGTAATGAGGATTAACTTAACAATAGTAAAGAAGTAGTAGTACTATTTGGGTTTACTAAAATATTTAACAACTAATCCATTCAGTATTTATAAATTATTTGGTTTAATTTTTATTGTTAATGAATATAAGTTATTGTGGTTAATTAAGTTTATTATATATTTTATTTATTTTTTTTATCATCCCTTCTTTCTTTCTTTCCTCAATCAATATTCTTAGTTTGATTCATAGATAGCAACATCATAAGCAAAAAAATATATTATCTTAATTTTGACAAAATAATGAAAAATAATTTATAAATAATGATGTAGGTTTTAAGGCTTTTAGCCCATTTAATCCCAAATGTTTGGGCTAAACTATAGTATGATCCTACAAGTTTTTTTTAGCCGTTATGATTCCTTAACATATTATGGGTAGCTATTATGGTCCATCAATATATTATGGACAACCATTATGATCCCAATTACCATTTTTCAAGCAAAACACTCATTGAAATCAGTCATTTTACTGATATGGGATAATTTTTCATTGGAAAAATTGTCCATCTCATTCTTGCTACTCAAAATCCAACCAACCCAAGGGTTGTAAATGAATTTTGGTTGTTCAGTTAATTTTTTTGGGTTTGTTAATCCAAATGCATCTATTTTTTTTTTAAAAAAATGGATTAGTTAGATTTTGAGTAGTAAGGATGATAATGATAATTTTTTTCTTCAAAATGTTATCCTATTAGTTACGATTAGTGTTTTATCAAAAAAGTAGTTGGAATCATAATGACTGTCCATAAAATATCAAGGGATCATAATGATTGAAAAAAAATTATGGGATCATATTATAATTCAACTCAAACATGTAAAATCAAGGAGGCTAAAAACCCTAATGATGCATAAATATTAATTATTGAGGGGAAAGAATGTGTTACAAAATATTCTTATGCCTAAAATTAAATGTAGAAAATGTGACAATTATTTTCGAATGAAAATATAGGTATTCAATTGGGCATGGAGAGACTAGTATTTTCATTACCTGTATCTCAATCATTGAAACCAAAGGGAAAGGAACAATATTCTTATACCCAACAGTCGAAACACCAAAAATCAAGCCAATATTCTGTGTTTCCCCTCACCTTCCCCAATGTGTCTCTCTCTCTTTCCCATTCTCTTATACATCATGTAAGAAGACCATCACCAAACCTAGCAAGAACACAGTAAATCTACATATAAAAAGTAGAACAAATAATTTTGAGTGATTGGGAGAAGAGAAAAAATAGAAGAAATGAGTAGAATCAAGAACAACCCCATTTGCATGTACTGCTATAAGAGAAGAAAAGCCAGAAACTTTTGCTTTTTAATGCTTCATTTCTTCTCTCTCTCTAAAAGGAACTCTTATTGATTTATAGAGTGTCATCTTTTCTGAAAATCGTGCTCCCTTTTCCCCATCAGGGCATCATTCACAATTCCTCTAATCAGCATAGTAATTATTCATAAAGATTGTTGCTTTATTGCTGCTGCTACAGGGGTCGAGGCTGAGGTTTCTTTACAATATGATAATGGTGGGCAAATGGGATGGGTGTTTTAGCTGCTGAATATAGTGGAAAAATAGTGCATGCATATGCTTACTTTGTGTGTATTTATTTATGGCTCATACTCAGAGTGATAGTGGCACCAACATTGCTGCAAACAAGACCAGTACTGCCACTATTAGTTCTAGCACTGCCGATGAACTGAAGCCTACTGCTACTGTTTTTCATGATTTTCTTGGTAAAGGCTCTCCTCCTGATTCATCTCTGGCTGTAGGGGCTGCCGCCGGCAAGGTCCGGCCGCCAACTGAGGCTTCTCCCTCTGCTTCTATCTCCATTGGTGCGTCTTCTGGTGGAGGCCGTGGGCCCATCTCCACCACCTCTGATCTTGGGTCCGGTACGACTATCGTCGTCTTCATTTGAAGTTCCTAGCTTTTTGTTATCTTTGTCACTTGGGATTAGGTATTCTTAATCTTCGATTTCTTTAACCCTTTTGGGTCCCTATAGGTTACGAGCTTCCACTCTCTGGCTTGACTCATTTTATGTTTCTTAAGGTTTTGAGCTAAGGTTCTAAGTATTTTCTAGGTGAAGTTTGATTCTTTCATCTGCCAGTTCATTCACTAAACTTATTTTGATTCTTTTATCTGCTAGTTCATTTGCTGAAATAAGGTCTCAACTTTTAGTGATTCATTGATGTGTTCTAATTCTTACTACGTGCGTACTCGTTGGCTAGCTCTTAATTATATTTTAGTGGTGGAGTAGTTGCTATGAACTCATTCATGGGGTTAGTAGCTTTCTAGAGCTATGTTTCCTTCCATCTGTTTCTTTTGCTAATTTCCTTTGGGTTTATCTCTTACCTTCATTTTGTGTTTAGTTTGTTTTCAAATCTGAGCCACCGGTGTTACCTTTGTCTTGTGGTTCTTTTCTTATCCTGATATTAATGCTATCTGCTTCTCATGGATTTTTTAGTTAGTTTGTGCAGAGATACATTATTAATTTGCTAGTTGGCAAAGGAATTTAAGCCATGAGTATGATTGATTAAGCCCAATGATAAATAAGATCAACTTATAATTTTGGAAATGTCATGAAACTTTCTTTTATTGAAGTTTGAAGATTGAATAATTGTTTGATGAATTCTCACTATGGTAGAAAGACATACTGGGAATCATTTTGAGGGAGTACCATTCTATGGACAGAGAAGTGATCTTATGGGCCCCGAGACAAGTAATATATTTATTGGGACTAAGAGAAGTAACTCAGATTCATACATCGGAACAGCAGGAGATAGATTTCCTCCAGTCAGACCAGATTCTCTGGAGGGATCTCAGTTGATGAAGGTAGGAATACCTCTTCTTTCTAAGTTTTCATTAGTTTGTCTACTACTTCAGAGAAACCTTTTTGATTCCTTGGTGGAACTTAGTTTTTATTTGGTGGGACCTAGAATTTTGCGTTTTCTACTATTTACTCTGATACTGGGAGTTCTTTTTCAAGTTCAGCTGCTGCGAAATGCAGGAGGAGAACGACCTAGAAGGCCACACGATGAGGACACTTCCCTTCCTATGCACTTAATGAGACCGATTTCAGCCTCTGTAGTGTCACAACCATCCTCAGGTTTCAGAACTGATGCCAACAATGCCAAATTCGATCGTGCAATTCAAATGAATGTTGGTCCGACATGGCAGTATCCTCCTCGTTCCACTCAAGTTGTACCTTTTGGGCACCCATCACCGTCAAACAAGTTAAGAGATTCAAATCTTGCACCACCAATTGGATCTCAAGGTGCTGCTGATGAAGGATCAAGGACTGGCATTAAAGGATCTGGAATCTTGAGCTCTGTTAACACAAGTGGTGGACTCTCTGATAGAAATACTTCTGGAGTATTAGTTGGCAGTAGTAAGCAGAAGTTGCATTCTGAGCCAGAATCTTCCATGGCTCCCAGGTAATATTTGATAAAGAGATTTTCATTTTATGCATCTTATCCCTGACAGTTGCTTAGAGTATTATTATTATTAGTATTATTATTATTTTTGGCAGATGAGAATTCTTCTGTCTATTGTAACAGCAGACAAGGAATTGCATCTTCTGCTGGTTGTCAGATGACCATATTTTATGGTGGTCAAGCACATGTTTTTGACAATGTTCACCCCAACAAGGTCTATTTCTTGCCTCTTTTGTACTGATGCTTCTACATTTTAGATAGCAAGCTACTTCAACGTAAAAGCTGCCATATGTCTTTTAATTGTAGATATTGCTTGAGAGATTGGATTGCCTAAAAAATCTTCTGAGCTAATTGATCTTCCTATTCATGCTCAGTCTTCTTCAATATTCACTTCTACCTTTATTGACCAAAAAAGCATTGTAAAGGTTAACTTAAATTTAGGTACACATTATCGATGTGAGAAATCTGCTTCTGTTTTCTTGTTTTCTCATTTATAGTAATCCTATCTATTTATCCTTAGATTTTGTTGACCTGAAGCAATACAATATCATTTTGTTTTTACAGTAGACACAACTTTGATGATTAAAACTAATTTCATTTATTTACAGTAATTTTGAAGACTGCTTGTTTATTAACCGACTTTTATGTAGTAGTGCTGGATAGAATTCTTTCCATAACATATTGTTGGAGTAGGTTGTACATTGACAATAGGACCAGAGAGCAGCTACTACACCATGTCCTTTTTAGTGAGCAAAATTACTATAGAAGGAAAAACTGACTTCTGCATACATGTGGAAGGGCCTAATGTCTTAACCTAAACTCCTTTCTAGATTTTGGCTTGACATTGGTCTCTTCAATGGATTTCTTGTTGTGGTTTTGCATCCACAAATAAATTTTGAGATATGCAAGTTGTCATATTTCAGATAAGTAATGGTACTAAAGCATTTTAGACCATCTTTAGGCAAACTGTATCAATCAGTCAACTAGAATTCATAGAAGCCAGTGGCTTAAGGATGTAAGGTCTGAGCTAATATCAGAGGATGGCTTAGGTTAAACAGTATTAACAGTATGAACAGTTCTGTGGTCTTGCTACCAGTGTCCCTGAGCTGTCTCATAATTAGGCCTTTGTTTGTAGCTTCATATGGATTCCTCAATGCGTGACCTTGCTTGCAGTGTGATGGAAGTTTCTAGAAAACAGTATGCACTTGAACCTTGATGGTCCCAGGCTGTATTACATTAGATTGTGATGAAAGTTTGAGGTAGAGCTCCATGTTGCAGATGTTGTGGGGTTAGGGTGTTGAGGTGCCAGTGAGCGATGAGAGCTTTATCTTGCTCCAGGAACGTTAGGCAGCAGCAGCTTCATTTTTGGAGAATTGCTTTGTTTGCTTTGGATCTAAATCTGATCCCGCTGCTGTGCTTTAAAGCTGGCCAAAAGCAGAGATTTACTTTGTGTATGTGCTAAAGCACTGATTTTGGATGATAGGGAGCTGATAAGATGGAAGATTAATCTAGCAGTAAGAGGGATAGAACTTCTGAATTCAGTAGTACGTTATTAATCACAGTTAGAGCTTCTACATGTTGGCATTGTTGCAGATGGAACTAAATTAAACGAAGCAGTTTTGGTATAGTTTTAGGCATAGGAATCAGATTTTGAGGATAAAGTGTCTGCACCAAAAGCTATGTTAGGCGAAATTCTTTCCCGAAGTGTTTCAGTCAATTTTATCCTTTTCACTGAAATCTTGGAGTTTAGACTAATTTCTATGTTGTTTTGAAGTGGATTCATAATCATGAAAATGAATTTCCTCTGGCTGATTGCCAGATGCATTTTAAACCTGCATCAGAAGGTCATGGTTTTCATTGTATAATTATTGAGTTGTTATGTCTTCTTGCCCTATAATGTCTTGTATAAGTTGATTTTAGAAACAAGCTAATATGGTGGAAATTTATACTTTGTCCAATCTTGGTTTGTAGAATTTTGAAAAAGTCATCTCATTTTTCTCGTGATACATTTTCACATGTAATCATCTTTGTTTTAAATGAATTTGATTATGGAAAATATGTTTTTGCTCATTTTCTGAACAGAGAGTCATTCCATTCATGTGTATATACTAGTATGGATATTTTTGCGGAGTTTTAGAACTTGAGAGGCCTTTGCCCTATCCAAAGTTGTATTAACTTTTGTTCAATTTCTTAATCTAGTTTTCACATGGGAAGATCTATTGGGCATGGCATTATGTCCACAGAAGACAAGCTTGTAATTCCACATTTGAATACTCGAATAGTTAATTTCTTTCTGAATCTTGATTATGGCATTCTGCATGTTCCATTTGTCTGCTTGTGTTTCTCAGTCTGATAACAAGTCCTCATTTTTGTTGAAGAAACTCAAGTCAACCAGTCAAAACCAACGATGACGTGGCTGTCTTCTTTGTAAATATACTCTCAAATTTAACATGTCATGGCTTGGTAAAGTAATAATTTTATTGAAGGCTTCTATTTTTAGAAAGAAATAATCTGCTGTTAGCTGATTTTGTAGTGATTTCTCATACTAGAGGTTTGTAAAAGGGAAATCTTGCTTGGTGCATAAGCTCTTTAATGGTATTGCTTTCCATGAATGACTTTAGACCATGCAGTTTGGCTATCCTTCAACCATTTTTTGTTTACATCTTCTTCTTGTTACTTTTTCTTGAGGCTTTTTTCAATCAAATGCTAACCTTTCTGGTTATACACAAGATTTCACGTGCAACATTGTCCTATAGTTTCATTAACTCAGAAGTTAAAATATCTTTACCAAATTTTACTCTTCAAAAGAATATTTTCTTATGGCTTCATCTTGTTCTTGTTTTCTAGTTAAGTACATTTTTTTTCTGGTCAATGTAATATGAAAATGGGAAATTGACTAGCATTTTCACTTTCCCAGTCATTTACAGGGTGTGGGGAAGAGATGTCATTTTGTGTTCTTCTTCTTGTATTCACTCATCCTTTGTTGTTCTTGAGGGGGAGGGGCTTTGTGAAGGTGGCAATTGAAGGGTGTTTCTATTTATTCATTTTTCTTTTGTTATCTTTGCTATCTTCTGGTTAACAATTGTAGAGGATATAAGCACGTTATATCAATTGAAAAGTCTCAAGTTCAAGACACGACAAGAGTAAGAGGGGTGGCATTGGTACAGGAAGGGTTAGGGAAGAGGCGGAAAAAAAGAGTTTAAAAAAGAAAACAGTGCATGTTACATTTACATGGACTGGGTATCATCTTGGCAGGATCTAAACACATTTGAGTGGATTTCTATTAATGAAACGAATTTACTATCTTAAATTTCATCTTTTATCTTATTTCACATGATGATCAAAATTACAAACTTGAAGATTTTGATGTAAATTTGATGCTATTGCAAATTATTTCTCTTCTTTCTTTAATTTGTGAAACTATCCATCATAGGGTACCAATTTTCTGCTTAGTCAATTTCAGGCAGACATCATAATGGCTTTGGCGGGATCAAATGGAGGATCTTGGTCAACATCTTATGGTTCCAAATCTATTGGAAGGCCATCTGGAGGAGAAAATTGTGCACCTGGTGGTAAAACTTACACAGGTGCCGGCCGCTGCTTTCCCTTGCAACCTGAAGTTCAGGCAAAATCATCAGTCAGAGTGAACTCCTTTCATGGGTTAAGCCCTGTTGATGGATCTATGATCCCAACCGGTGAGCCGCTTTTTCTTGAAGTTGCGAATAATTAGTTTGTTTATTTAAAATGCATTTCTACTGAAATAAAAGCCAACCAAGTGCTTGTCTTCTACGAGAAGATAATAACTCCATTGAGCTGCTTAAGTACATATGCTGATCAGATGGCCGAATACGGTGCTTTCTTGATTGAACAAAACCGGCTCATCATATCATGCATTGTCTTGCCATCCTTTGTTTATGATGCATTTTCCGAATGTGATACTATTCTTGTTCCCTTTTACCATTACTCTAACATTCGTGGGATGTTGTGATAGGTATTCCTCAGGAAGGAATCATGACAAAAGAACCAAAAACTTCAACACGTGCTGCTGAATTCCCTGCTGATAAGAAAACATGAGGTGTGATGTAGAATTTGAATTGCACTGTATAAGTTAGATGAAGAGTTGTTCCAGTTAGAGAAAAAAACAACAATCTTTTTCGCCATTACCAGAGGATTGAATTGCAGTTTCGGGATTATTTTCAGCTGTAGTGACTTGATAAGTAGTCAGATTAACCATTAAATGCGAAACTTCTCTCCTAAAGTTCATATGTGTTCTGGCCTAACGAAGTTCTCTGGCTTCTCGCATAACTTAATTTTTCAGAAATTTCAGGTTCTTGAGGTAATTTCTGCTGAATACACTGAAATGCTGGTAAAATGATAGGTTCTTGATCTTTGCTGTGTCTGGAAAGAATCTTGATTGCCCCCTTTTCTCCAGATTGTTTAAAGGTCATTCTCTACTGTAAGAACTTGTTTGGTTCACATGTGGAGAAGGGGAGGGGTGGGGGATTAATCCGTCGTAAAATATAAGACATTTTAATTTACTTTTCTTGTTGTTAATTATAAGTCAAGAGGGAGGGATGAGGGATTAATCCATCGTTAAATATAAGATATTTTAACTAACTTTTTTTATCATTAGTTATAAGTCATTGTTATTAGTTAATTAGTTATTTAAAGGTGTTTTTTGAATTTTATTTCTTTAATGATATATTCAAACATTTTTTAAAAAAGTGATTAGAGATATTTTAGGAGGAAAAAAATTATCTTAATTTTTTTATAAAAACGACGAATAATGACTTATATTTAGTGATGAAGGAAGTATTGATTTTGTCTTTTTATATTTCGTTTTCTATTTTATTTAATTTTTTATTCGTAAAAGTAGGACTAATATTTGGAGGTCAATATTTTATTAATTTTTCTTAATGATAGTAATGCTAATTGTTGATTACCCTAGATTATTTTCTATATTAATCCCTCCATTCTTAGGGCGGAGGAAAAATGTTGACGTGGAGATTGAGCGTTTATTCCCTTATTTACATTTCTTCAACAATTATCACTAAATAATATAAACATATGATTTACTATTAAATTACCTTTACGGATAGTGATTGTGGACCGAAAAAAGGAAAAAAAAAAAAAAAATTTACAAAACAAAACTTAAAGCTGTCTTTGGAATGTTTGAAACGCTAGAGGGAGATGGGAAAGGGCTTTGGTTCATTAATAAGGGGCCATTTTTAAGTAAATCTAATTACTTTTTCCAACGGTTTTTGTTGTAAAAATAAAGAAAGAATATAAGAGTTTGAGAGAAATAAATTGGAATGATATTTCATTATTTGATGTATCAATTTACAAATAGGAGCTTTCCTATTTATAGAGACTATGGTCAACTATGAACAACTTCTATTCACACTGATTCTTAATACAAATACATGTATCAAGAAAATATGATAATCAATTTCTTCAATATCCAGAATATAAAATCAAGACTCTTCAATATTTAGAATATAATAATCAAGACTCTTCAATTTCCGACATTTTATATTCCTCTTGTATGTATCGAGATGTATGAACTTGACTCTTTAAATGATTTTGGACAAGTATGAGATTAGATACAGAGTATTTAGCATTGGACATTTACAATATTTAATTAGGCCATGACTGAAATATTTAGACATTTCCCCTTGAATGTCCATTCATAAGATATGCAATTTGGCATGGGTACAAAATGTACCATAGCTTTGTTAAAAACCTTTTATCAAGAAAAAGCCCAAATTGGGACAAAAATTTGATAAGAGGGAAAATGCGTACAACGTATATTTTACTCCTCCTGAATTAAACCACCATCTATGTCACAAATTTGACATAAGCCTATTCTTTTTTTATCAATGACTCAAAACGTGCACATAGATAAAGCTTTAGTGAATAAATATGCTAGATTATTATATGGTTGGATCTGCTCGATATAAATTTCTCCTTTTACACATAATTCATGAATGAAGAAGAACTTGGGTAATATGTGTTTTATTCGATCCCCTTTGATGAATCTTTCTTTCAATTGTGCAACACATGTTGCATTTTCTTCATACAAGTCACATGAACATCTAATATATTGATCTATTAAGCACAACAAAACGACTTCTTGACTTGTTTTATAGATTGCAATAATCTGAGCATGATTTAATGATGTAGCAACTAAGCTTTGTTTGACAGATCTTCAAGAGATTGCAGTCCCATTAATAGTAAATATATAGCTAGTTTGAGAATGAGCTTTATGCGGGTTTGATAAATATCCAGCATTAGCACAACCAAAAATCTCGATTTATCATCTTTTGAGTAGTATAATCCTATATCCATCATCCCTTGGAGATAACAGAAGATATGTTTAATACTCCAATGTCTTCTTGAAGGGTTGAGCTAAATCTTGCTAGAAGATTCACAACAAAAGCTATATCTGGTCAAATGTTGTTAGCCAAATATAGTAGTTCACCAATAGCACTAAGATAAGGCACTTTAGGACCAAGTATCTTCTCATCTCTTTCACAAGGACAAAATGAATCCTTTTTTGTATCTAAAGATCTCACTACCATTGGTGTACTCAATGGATGAGACTTGTCCACATAAAATTTCTTAAGATTCTTTTCAATATGATAGGATTGATGGAGAAGTACCCCTTTTGGAGTATAAGTGAGTTGAAAACCAAGACACAATTTGGTCCTTCCAAATCCTTTCATTTCAAATTCACTTTTTATGCATATCATTACCTTAGATAATTCATTTAGAGTTCTCAATAACTACTCCATAAGGATTTGATACCATATCTGCCTGGATTGTTTTAATCCATATAGAGACTGATTCAATTTAATTGAATATCTACCACATATAAGAATCCAGTCTTATTGCCTTCGACAATTTAAATCCTCCAAAGATTTTAATATAGATGTCCTGATCCAAGGATCCATACAAATAGGTCGTAACGACATCCATCATATTGAGTCCTTCTTGTATAGCCTAACTAATCAAATACGAAAAGTGATTACATCCACCATGGGAGAATATGTCTCCTCACAATCAATTCCAAGACATTGGGTGAAACCTTGTGCATTTAGTTGGGCCTTATAATGAACAACTTTATTTTGTTCATTTCTCTTTTTCCACAAATACCCATTTATACCCAACATGGGTTACATCAAGTGGTGTTTGGATCATTTGTCCAATAACTTTTCGTTTTTCTAACAAGCTTAAATCGACATTAATGGCTTCTTTCCACTTAAGTCAATCATCCCCCAACCTATAGGCCTTCAATCGATGTAGGTTTAGATCCTCATTATCATATATAATATTATATGCAATAGTACTGGCAAAATTTGCGTCGACACATATTTTCCGTTGGTCATATATTTTTTCCCTGAAAACATAGTTCATAGAGATCTCATCATTCTCATTGTGCTTGTTAACAATGTTGTTGTGCTTATACACAACATTTTCAAGTACTTGATTATCCATTTTAATATGAACTATGCCTAGGGCTTCTTCAAGAAGTGATATACCCTCAACTCCTTCTACATTAGATGGAGTAATATGTGCTCCCTTTCTTTTTCAAGGGTTCTTATTTTTAGCACCAATAGGCTTGCCATGTTTCAGGAAAAAATTCACTTGCTTGTCCTTTAAGGACATCAATTAACAGGAGCATTAGCAATCGGAATATTTGTTACTGCCTTGAGATCAGTGAATGAGCCTGGTAGACGATTAGCGAGTTTTTGCAAATGAATCATTTTTTGGACCTCATGCTCAATTTGATTAGTACGAGAATAAAAATGAGCTAAGGAGAGAACGCTCCAACTGATCTCATGAATTTAGTTTCCCGACTGCTTTTCAATTCTTCCTTTAATGTTGGGAATACTACCTCATCAAAATGACAATCATCTAATCGAGCAGTGAATTGTTCTCCCTTCATAGGCTCTAGTTACTTAATTATTGAAGGAGATTCACAACCAACATATATTTTCAACCTCTTTTGTGGACCCTTATAGTCCGTTGTGGTGGAGCAATCAGTTCAAAAACTACGTATCCAAATGTGCGGAGATGGGAAATATTTGGTTCCTTTCTTTGAATCAATTGCGTAAGGGAAATAGGATTATAACTTGTTGACCGAATTCTTACTAACGTAGCTGCATGCAAGATGGCATGTCCCCAGGCCGAAGATGGCAATTTACTGCTTAAAATTAAAGGTAGTGTAATCAATTGAATCCTTTTAATGAACGATTCAACAAGATTGCTATAGATATGAACATATAGCACAAGATGTTGTACCTTTATTCCAATTAATTGACCATACTAATCAAATATGTTCTTCGGCAAATATCAAGACATATACTATTGATATGATGGTCTAGGAAATATACTCTCAGTTTTATTATTTGTGCCAATAGCTGTGAAAGGCTAAATTCCTTAATGAGAGCAAGCAAACATAAGACCATCTTGTAGAGGCATCAATAAGGACTATGAAATATATATAAATTTCCACAATTTGGATCAATTGGTTTTCAATTATCACTTTGTATTCTCTCTGGAAATACTAGGGATTCAAAATCAACTTTAGAAGTTGAGGGCCTCATTATAAGTTTTCCTTTCAAACATGCAGCACATATGAACTCACTAGAATGAAAAACCTTGTTATTTTTTAATAAGTGGCCAAAATGTGTTTTCAAGAATACTATGCATCATACTTGAGCCTTGATGACCCCAACGATTATGCCATACCAAAAATTCATTGGTAATCTCTAAGCTAGCCAGATTGTGTGCTCTAATCATTTTTATTTGGGTATAGTACAATCCGTAGGATAAACATGATATTTTCTAAACCATTTGCTTTGTTCCCAACTTGAAACTTGTAACACAAAGATAATCAATATCTTTATCACCCATCATTTCAATATGATATCGTTTTCACGAATATCCTTAAAACTTAGTAAATATCTATGGGACTTGGTCGAGAACATCTTTAATGCTTAATTTCGTGCCACCAAACAATGAAATATGTGTATTTCTGAAGCTATCAATAATTTGTGTACAGCCCAAAATAGTTTGAACATTTGAGACATTCATAGTCAAATTAGAAAAATAATCTGAATGTCTTAAGATTGGGTCATATCATTGTCCATAAGATATATTTCTTTTCCTTATTTCGAAACAAAGGAGCATTCATATATATAATTAAGTATATAAAAATAAAATAAAATAAAAAGAAATTACAAAAGTAATGTAAATAGCTAACTATATCTCTTGGTTCGAACCATAATAGCTATCATCAAAAGTGTAATTGAAGCCATGAAGAAAATCATCTATATCAAGTAAAGCACCCTCAAAGAATGATTCATTATTTTCTTTAACAATTTTCGATTCGAGTTGAGTGCCTTGGACAGAATTATTTGTCTCATGGACAAGATTTGTCTGAATTGCCTTCTCTTTAATTTTGAAACAAGTTTGTTAAGTATCAACGATGTGCTTAGATGTTCGGTACACTTTGACCCAATGACCTTTCATGCCATATCTAAAGTATTCATCTTTGCATTTAGCAATGAATTTCTGATCATTTGTGGCTTCATCTTTGGGAGTTCCACTCTTGATATTTTTGGTTTTCATGCCTTGATGCCCATATCCTCTTTTATTGTTGCAAAGAGTTCCATAATTCTTTAGGATAGTAACATGTGCTTCTGGCATAGGAGCCGAATCAGTTGGCCTCGATTCATGTTTTTTCATAAGCAATTTATGAAAAATGAGAACTTACCTATTTATAAAGGCTATGACCAACTATGAGGAGCCTCTATTCACACTGATTCTTACTACAAATATATGTATTAAAAATATAATAATCAAGACTCTTCAATGTTTAGAATATAATAATCAAGACTCTTCAATATTTAGAATTTTATATTCCTCTTGTAGGTATCAATATCTATGAAAATGACTCTTCAAATGATCTTTGTCAAGTATGAGACTAAATACGTAGTATTTAGCAATGGACATTCACAATATTTAATTAGGTCGATATTCTTATTCCGATTTTTAGATTTTTTTTTTCTTTAGAAAAAAATGATTAGATTATTCGCATTTTTTGAATATGATTTTACAAACCACTATAGCAAATGCGATTCGTATAAACTAAAGCAAAAGTTTTTCTAAATTTTGAACGTTCAAAGAGGAAAAAGTTGAGAGCATGAAACACGTGGTTATGACTTTATAAGGTAATTGCATTTATTCCAAAGTTAAAGATTTGTATTAATTTCATGCCTATACTCAAAACATTGAATTAATAAATGTACGTAAGCTTTTATTCTCGTCGAATACTTAAGTTTGGAGGAGAATGCTGACCAACCCAACAAATTAATTCTGACGCGTCTTTCTTTATACTCACAAAATTTCGAAATAAGTAATTGGTTTTTACCAAATGGAAAGTGTTGTCATTGTCAATTTTGAAGGGATTGACAATGATTGCATTGACTTATTTATTAGGATAGAGAAAGGGAAATTTAATCAAATATACATCAATTTTATTCTAAATAATAGATATATAATGAATCTTTAATGGATGTGTGGCTTGTTCCTTTGTAACTGTCTATTTATAAAATAATACTTTGGGTCTTTTGATATATATATAAATATTTATGCATTATTCTCTATTATACTAATAAAAAATTAAAAATCTTATATGTGACTTATTATTATTATTTTTTATATTTTCTATGATAAACTAACTCTAGTGATATTCTAGTATAATAGGCAGTGACACAGAACCATAAAGGGCCCACATGGATAGAGATTTAGCTTTTAAAAGTTTGACCTTGATCCAGTTTTCATTTTAAGAAAACTTTTAGAAAATTAAATGTTTATTTGGATTGATTTTTATAGTTTAAGTTTTCAAAGTTTGTATGGGACATAAAAACCTCAATATAGACATTAAATTATAAATTCACCACCACAAATTATCTATTATCGACAATATTGGCATAACCCTTGCCGCTTCCCACTACAACGGCTATTATGATGCTTGAACGCCTTAAAAAGGCAAGATTCAAGAACGCTCTTCTTCTTTTCTCTCTTCAATTTTTTTCTTCTTTTTTTAATCTTTAGGTCAAATTTATATGCTATTCTACCTTCATGTTTAAGAGGCTTGAAATCGCAGTGGGATGAAAAGGGAATATCAAGAGGTATAGAAGGGTGATGAATTTTTGCAGCTCACCGGATAAGGGAGGGGAGAGGAGAGAAGAGAAGAGAGTTGAAGAAGAGATTTCTTGTGTGCACTTTCTTTTGTATCTCTGTGAAAAGGATTTTTTCAATTTTGACAGAGTCCACAGTTGAAGAAAACAAATCCATTTCAGAAAATCCCAATCCTGTATGTTTAGTCCAACCATGGCATCAAAAATTAACCAAAGCAAGAGCAATATTGAAGAATTTGAGACTTTTGAAAAGAAAGTGGCCTCAAATTTACTGAATTTGGTTGCGAATGTGAGTGAGTCGTTGAAGGTGAAGGAAAAAAAAAAAAACAAAACAAAACAAAACAAAAAACGAGAATGAAAGGGAGAAGGGAGAAGACCGTAAAAGAACATGTTGTTGTTAGTCAGGTGACGTCATGTGACATCACGTGTAACAGTTAAAACTTGAAAATAACTTCTATCTGTTTTCAGATTTTGAACCCTAATTTGACAAGAAGTTTCGAAAAATGAATGAAGAAAAAGATGACAAAATAAGTTTTCAATAATGTTTAGTTTTTAAAATGTGAAAAGTGGCTATCCAAATGCAATACAAAGGATTAAGTGTTTTTTATTTTTTTCACAACTTTCAAAGAACATTTAATTCTTTTTTTTTTCTTCATATTATACCCGCAATGAATATGAGGAGAGAATGTGAGAATTACTTAGGACCATTAGATTTTGCTCCATTTCTGGAGAAATTGAAGGGCTGTTTCAACTAGAATTAAAATGAGAAATTGCAGGGAGTATATAGAACCATTTCCTCAATGAATATATAGCTTTGGGACAACCACAGACCTTTTTGGCACGATCTAAATGTGTTCCTTAGTTGAGACAGTAGGAAAAATTGTGCACCATCAATTTATATTTAGGAATTTTACTGCATGTAAACAATCTTAAAAATTTAAAAGGAAAATTAGTGAGTTACGTCCCTAAAATTTCAAGTTTTGTTGACTTTGATACTCATTAAATTTTTTAGGTACATTTAGTCCCCGAAATATCTTTGAATTGCCAATCATGTCCTTTTTCATATTTCTAGTGCTATTTCGTCATCGATTTGGCCATTTTTTAGGTTCGCTTTGGTGACTTGAGTCCTCAAAATGGTAACGAAATTGCACCGGAAATGTGAAAAAGGATGTGCTTGGCAATTTAAAAATATTTCAGGGACTAAACATAAAAAAAAAAATTTAATGAGGACTAAAGTCATCAAAACCTGAAATGTTAAGGATAAAATGCACCAATTTTCCAATTTAAAATAATCATTCTTCAAATTATAGGAGTTATTTAAGTTAAAATGACAAGAGTAGGACCATGCAGACTACCAGATAAGTTAGGCTGCCATCTATGACCTCCGATCCCTAGAAGTAGGGGGTGTTCACAATTCTGTTCGATTATAGTTTATAATTGGTTATAGTAATTTCCTAACCGATCAATCATAAATTTTAGTGTATAACTAAATCAAATCAAATTTTTTGTAATTAGTTTTGAGTGGTTCAATTAGATTAAAAACCGATTAAATTTTTTTTTTCTATTTTTATTATTTTAAAAAAGATATTTATAATTTTTTTTATACATTATATATTATTAAATCGTATTTTATCATTTCTTATAACAATTTGGTTCTATTAATAATTGAATAAAAATTTATTTTATTTTAAAATTATGTTATCTATAATAAATTATATTATATATTTTTACATATTTTTGATTACTATATCTAATCTATTTGGTTCAGTGATAACAGATTTAAAATTTTCTAGAACTGATAATCGAACCGAACGGTTAAGAACATTTAATTTTGGAACCGATTATAATCAATTAGAAATTAGTTTTGGTCGGTTTTAAATCGATTTGGTTAACTCTAATCGATTTTAAACATTAATACATAGAAGGTCAATCGTAGCATAATATAAATATATATAAATATATATATATATATATTTATATATATATATAAAAGTTAAATAATATAAAAATAATAATAAATATAAGAAGAAGTGTAATCCTTTTTAAATTTTACCACTCTTCCACTCTTTTACCTTGAAGTATCTTATTCCCAAAGAAAATTAATGTTATAGTTAGTACTTCCTATATCAAAGAAAAGATTAAAAGTTAATGTTAAAACTTGTTTATATTATGGTTTTTTGGATCGAACCAGACTGACTGGTTAAATCCGAAATCAGACCTCGGACTGGTTCAATTCAAGGGGGAAAATCGAAAATGATGAAAATCGCTCTCTATTGTACAAACTACATTGAGTCGCCTGGTCCAACCGGTGAATCGTTGCACAGACCGGCTAGTGATTAAATTGGCTAGTTTCATTAAAAAAAAAAAAATTCTGGGACCAAATTCAAAAAATTAAAATTTTCAAACATTGAATTGATAAATAAACAAAGTTCAACTTCCTAATTTTGACCTAAGTTCTCTCTTCTTTTTTTTCCCCTTTTTTTTCCCCCAGTTTTCTCTTATTCTCTCAATCAACTTCAACAGACTCCTTTATTGCGTTCGCCAGCTGCTTCTCCAGCTCTTTGCTCTCTGCTCTGTCATCGGCGACTTCTCTCTCCACTTGACTCTGTTTCATCGTGTTCGCCGGTAGCATCTCCAACCGTTTCCTGTATCTTTTTCCATCGCCAGCAACATTTGCTCTCTACTCCATCTCCGATGACATATTTTTCTACTGGACTTAGTCTCACCGTGTTCACTGGCAGCATCTCCAATCGTCTTCATTTCTAGCACAGGTAAGTCATAACTTTTTTCATTTCTCTTTGTTTCCGCTTTTTTTTAATCACTTTTTGTTTCTGGATCCTTTCATTTTTAGCTGATTTAATTTGTGGATTGTTTTTATTTATTAACTAATATATCTAATTAGGGCTAAGCTATTCAACTTATACATGTTTGCAAAATTTGATTAAATTGTTGAGGCCCTTGTGTTTGTTGATGTTCAATTGAGGAAAATAAAGGATTGCTGGCTCATGTTTTTTATCAATATATATTTTTTGGTTTGTTTAGCTTCTGAGGTCATCTGTGTTTGTTGACTGTCAAAGAAAAGGACAAAGAGGCTCTGCTTAAAAAACTTAGAAAATAAACTGCAAAAAGTTCTTATGATTTCTATCTATGAAATGAATATCTTTCTCTTGTCTCTGTTTTTAATTTTGTTAAAAAAAAAAAAAAAATTTTGGCTAACAGATCATTGGAAATGAATTCATCTTCAAAAGATATCTCAACACCCCAATCAACACCTCAACCTCAAGCATCTATTCCATCTGATCAGACTTCTATTGGAAGTGGGAGAGGTAAATCCGATATTGCTTGGAATCATGCAAGCACAGTGTCGTTGATACTCATTAAATTTTTTAGGTACGTTTAGTCCCCGAAATATCTTTGAATTGCCAATCACGTCCTTTTTCACATTTCTAGTGCTATTTCGTCATCGATTCGATCATTTTTTAGGTTCGCTTTGATGACTTGAGTCCTCAAAATGGTGACGAAATTGCACCGGAAATGTGAAAAATTATGTGTTTAGCAATTTAAAAATAGTTTAGGGACTAAATGTACCAAAAAAATTTAATGAGGACCAAAGTCATCAAAACCTAAAATTTTCAGGATTAAATGCACCAATTTTCCAATTTAAAATAATCATTTTTCAAATTATAAGAGTTATTTAAGTTAAAATGACAAGAGTAGGACCGTGCAAACTACCAGATAAGTTAGGCGGCCATCTATGACCTCCGATCCCTAGAAGTAGGGGTGTCACAGTTCTGTTCAGTTATAGTTAAATTTTGTAACCAAACCTTCATAATTGGTTATAGTAATTTCCTAACTGATCAATTATAAATTTTAGTGCATAACTAAATCAAATCAAATTTTTTGTAATTAGTTTTGAGTGGTTCAATTAGATTAAAAACCGATTAAAATTTTTTTTTCTAATTTTATTATTTTTAAAAAGATGTTTATAATTTTTTTATACATTATATATTATTAAATCGTATTTTATCATTTCTTATGACAATTTGGTTCTACTAATAACTGAATAAAAATTTATTCTTTTTTAAAATTATGTTATCTATAATAAATTATATTATATATTTTACATATTTTTGATTACTATATCTAATCTATTTGGTTTAGTGATAACAGATTTAAAATTTTCTAGAATTGATAATCGAATTGAACGATTAAGAACATTTAATTTTGGAACCGATTGTAATCAATTAGAAGTTAGTTTTGGTTGGTTTTAAATCGATTTGGTTAACTCTAATCAATTTTAAACATTAATATATAGAAGGTCCCTAGTAGTATAATATATATATAAATATATATAAATATATATATATATATATATATATATAAAAGTTAAATAATATAAAAATAATAATAAATATAAAAAAGAAGTGTAATCCTTTTTAAATTTTACCACTCTTCCACTCTTTTACCTTAAAAGTATCTTATTCCCAAAATAAAATTAATGTTATAGTTAGTGCTTATTATCTCAAAGAAAAGATTAAAAGTTAATGTTAAAACTTGTTTATATCATGGTTTTTTGAATCGAACCAGGCCGATCGGTTAAATCGAGAACCAGATCCCAAACTGGTTCAATTCAAGGGGGAAAATCGAAAATGATGAAAATCGCTCTCTATTGTAGAGATTGCATTGAGTCGGCTGGTCTAACTGGTGAACCGTTGCACAGACCGACTAGTGATTAAATTGGCTAGTTTCATTAAAAAAAAAAAAATTTGGGACCAAATTCAAAAAATTAAAATCTTCAAACATTGAATTGATAAATAAACAAAGTTCAGCTTCCTAATTTTGACCTAAGTTCTCTCTTTTTTTTTTTTTTTTTTCCCAGTTTTCTCTTATTCTCTCAGTCAACTTCAACAGACTCCTTTATTGCGTTCACCAGCTGCTTCCCCAGCTCTTTGCTCTCTGCTCCGTCATCGGCGACTTCTCTCTCCACTCGGCTTAGTTCCATAGCGTTCGCCGGTAGCATCTCCATCTGTTGCTTGTATCCTTTTCCATTGCCAACAGCATTTGCTCTCTGCTCCATCTCCGGTGACATCTTTTTCTACTGGACTTAGTCTCACTGTGTTCACTGGCAGCATCTCCAATAGACTTCGTCTCCAGCACAGGTAAGTCATAACTTTTTTCATTTTTTTCATTTCTCTTTGTTTCTGTTTTTTTTTTAATCACTTTCTATTTCTGGATCCTTTCATTTTTAGCTGATTTAATGTGTGGATTGTTTTTATTTATTAACTAATATATCTAATTAGGGCTAAGCTATTCAACTTATATATGTTTGCAAAATTTGATTAAATTGGTGAGGCCATTGTGTTTGTTGATGTTCAATTGAGGAAAATAAAGGATTGTTGGCTCATGCTTTTTATCAGTATATATATTTTGGTTTGTTAAGGTTCTGAGGCCATCTATGTTTGTTGGTGATTGTTGACTGTCAAAGAAAAGGACGAAGAGGCTCTGCTAAGAAAACTTAGAAAACAAACTGCAAAGAGTTCTTATGATTTCTATCTATGAATGAATATCTTTCTCTTTTCTCTGTTTTTAATTTTGTTATTAAAAAAAAAAAAATTTTGGCTAACAGATCATTGGAAATGAATTTATCTTCAAAAGATATCTCATCACCCAATCAACACCTCAACCTCAAGCATCTATTCCATCTGATCAGGCTTCTATTGGGAGTGGGAGAGGTAAATCCGATATTGCTTGGAATCATGTATAGCATAGTGTCGTTGATGGAAATAATGTCTTAACTTGTTTATATTGTGGGTTTAATGGTAAAGGTGATGGCATTTATAGGATGAAACAACATTTAGTTGGAAAAAAACCACAAGTTAAGTCTTGTTTAAAGGTTTCACCAAATGTAAAATTTCAAATGATGAATTTTCTTTATGACATTGTCAAAAAGAAAAAAGAGGCTATATTGCAAACGTTGAAGGTGATGATAATGATGTAGAAGAAATATCCCATGCAAATGTTACTAAGGGTAACACTAATTTGAAACTTAGTGCATCTTAGTTAAAAAAAAAGGAAAGGAAAGGATTTAGGAGGGCAAATAGATAACTTTTTTCTCCAAGAACAATCCCAGGATCTCAACCAACTTTAAAAAGTGTGCTTGCAAGTAAATAGGCTGTTCATAGAGCACAAATGGCAGTTGCAAGGTTCTTTTATGATGCTTGTTTGCCTATTAATGCTTCCAATTCCATCTACTTTCAAAAAATGTTTGATGCCGTGACTTCTATAGGTCCAGGTTTTAAAGCTCCTACATATCATCAATTAAAACTTACTTTATTGAATAATGTAAAAAAGGAAGTGCGATTATTTGTTGATTCTCTGAGAAAGGAGTGGGAAAATGTTGGGTGTACTATAATGGGTGATGGTTGGACAAATACTAGACAAAGGACTTTAATAAACTTTCTTGTTTATTGTCCTCGTGGTACTATTTTCTTGAAATCTATTGATGCTTCTGACATTGTAAAGAGTGCACAACCTTTATTTGAACTATTTAAAGAAGTTATTGAATGGGTTGGTGTGGAAAATGTTGTTCATATGGTGACTGACAATGAGGCAAATTATGGGGTTGATAGAAAATTAATTAATAATGCTTATCCTTTAATTAGTAGGTCTACATGTGCAGCTCATTGTTTGAATTTGCTGTTACATGACATTTGTAAGTTGAGTCATGAAAGCTTCTTGCTAAGAAAAGTTCTGCAATAACTAAATTTGTTTATAATCATGGATTTTGGTTGAGCTGGTTGAGAAAGAAGAAAGGAGTGGACTGAAATTGTTTACTTAGGTGCTACAAGGTTTGCTACCACTTTCATTGCTCTTTGCAATCTTCATAAACATGTGCATGACTTGAGGCTTTTGGTAACTTGTAAATAGTTTTGTGATTCAAAACTGTTTAGAGAAAAGAAAACATAGGAAGCAGTTTCAATTATTTTGGATAACAAGTTTTGAAATGATTGTCATGTTATTGTTAAAGTGGTAGAGCCTTTGATGAGGTTGTTGATGGTGATAAAAAACCTTCTTTGGGTTATGTATTTGATGGCCTGCATAGAGCATGAAAGGTAATTAAAAAGATATTCCGCCACAAGTAAAAGTACTACAAAGTTTATACAAGTATCATTAAAAGGAGATGGGATATGCATTTTAAGAAAAGTATACATGCTACTGCATATTGGTTGAATCCTTCTTTTTAATATGATCAGGATAATTTCTATGATAAAGCATATGTCATGGATGATTTGATTGATGTTGTTACGAAAAAAGCAAAGGATAGTCGGAGTAAAATACCTAAAGTATTATTTTTAGAGATCAACTAGATTTGTTTGGTTCAGAGGTAACTCAAAAAATAATAAAAGAATTTCTACCAGGTAATATTACTAGATTGTTTCATTATATCTTTCAATTCTTTCCTTTTCAATTCGTTTTTAATTCTTTTACCTTTTGTAGATTAATGGTGGAAAATGTTTGGTTATGCCGCTCCAAATTTAAGGAATATAGGTATTTTGGGCCAAACAAGTAGTTCATCTGGATGTGAAAGGAATTGGAGTGTGTTTGAAAGAATTCACACTAAAAAGAGAAGTAGATTGGAACATCAAAGATAAAATGACCTTGTCTTTGTTCATTATAATTTGAAGTTGAAAAACAGGCAAATATTTTCTTTCTTTTGTCATTGATTATTCTTTTAATTCTTTATTCCTTATAACTCATGTCTTATAATCTTTTATTTGATAATAGGCTTTTGGTTAAGGAGAAAACATTTGATCCAATCGATTGTGAAAGTATAGATTCCACTGACTATAGGATTCTTGAGGATGAACCATCAACCAATATTGAAGAAATTGAGAAAATGATATATGAGGAGCTTGAGGAGTCAAGGTTACAAAGGAAACATTGTCGTGAAGGTAACTGACTCCATTTCTTTGCAAAAATGTTAATTAAAATAATTTATAATTTTTTATTATTCTAGTTTAAACCACTATACATCTTTTTTATTTGTAGATGAACAAGATGATAATTGTTTTGAGGTGGAAGATATTGGAGATGATGTTGATCTTTCAAGTATAGATCAATTAGCACCTGAGCCACTAATGTTTGATGTTGAAATTGGAATTGAAAACTCTAACAATCCAAATGGGGATAATGATGGAAGTTGGCTTAGAGACATTGGAAATTTTGTAACTTTTTTAAGTAGTAAGAATCAAGAATTTATAATGATTTTATCTTGTAATAGTTAATGTGATGAGATTGGTTATGATTTTTTTAATGCTTTCTCATTCATGATGATGTTGAATTAAGATTTATTCTTTTCAATTATGTAATAACATATGGATTTGTGCATGTTTTTGACTTTATGATATTTGGAATTTGGGTTTTAGCTTGCAAGTTGTAACTTCTAATATGTGTTATGTTTAGGATTCTTGATTTCAATAAAAGATGAGATCATGTGAGGTTTATAGGTTTTTATGGTTAGTTATAAACTAATCCTAAATCATCTTATGTTCTTTTCATTTATTTTATGTATATATTTTGTTAATTTGAAAAGAATTTATTATTATTTTGATATATTTCAATCTATAAAATAAATATTTTTTAATTATTAAATTAATCAATTCAATTGAGATTGAATCATGAACTAGTAACTTTTCCGATTCGATTCTAAATATATATATATATATACGATTTTGCTAAGGTGGGCTCCGGAGCGTGCCTTAATGAGTGCTCCAACCGTTACCGTAACGGAATTTTTGCTACAGTACTCATGCAGCCAACCAAGCGGAGCAAAAATTCCGTTACG
>JAOXNR010000028.1:16338719-16360712 GCA_028571225.1 Parsonsia alboflavescens
AAAATTCAGTTACGGTAACGGTTGGAGCGTTCCTTAGCAAATCCATTTATATATATATTATATATATATATATATATATATATATATATATAAAGTGAGTATATTGAATTATGTATCACTAATTAGAAAAATTCCATGAAATATATTCCAAATATTTCAAAAACTATGTAGCATGTATTACATAAACTGCTAATGGTTTGACTTTTTAAATCTGTCTTAAATGAAACGACGTCGAGGGACAGGGAGCTTGTTGGTCAATAAGGATTTCTTATTCAATCCATTGGGACCGAGATGTCTCAGGTCAAGATACGCTGATGATATATGGGATGTCATTGTTGATTCTTGATGAAAGAGTTAGGAGATGGGTGGATGTAAAAAAGGATAAAGAAAAAAAAAGTTTTAAAAACGGATTTCTTATTCAAAATACACATTTATTCATGAAAAATTCTTGTATTAATTTTAGATATTCTTGATTAAACCAACACAATATCTATCTTATCCGTCTTTCTTTTTTATAAAGACTATTTATTATTACGAATAGATTTACACATATTGCATAAATAAAAACCCATATTCACTATAAATGGAATCATAAATTTTGTTGATTAAGAAAAATTTTGTTTCTTAAAGAAAAATGAAATGATATATAATAAATTAGTTATTAACTGCAAACAACAAGTCAATTCCTATGTTTGACAGGAATCGAATCTCAGAAAGTTTATCGATTAGCTATGTCCATAAAAGCTACAATTGCATGTTTATGTAATCTAAATGGAGTTGTTTATATTTCTTTTTTGGTTTTTAAAGAAAAATGAACAAAACCACGTCGTTCGGTTTTACGTCTCTCTGAGACTGCTCCGCCCGATTCACCAAAATCAATTAAGGAATTTTAAACCTACGCTTCTCTACTATTTCCGCCTTCTATTCTGCTGGTCGCCCTCACAGCGCTTCATTCACATTAATCGCTAATCAGGCCGCCGTTGTCCATCCGTCTGCGTTTGGTTATAAGCTAGGTTAAGATTCTTTCTCGGTTATTGATTTTAATAACTCCGACAACTCATCTTCCTTCTCCTCGTCTGACCCGAAGCTGCGAATGGTTGGCTTGCATCTTTGCCTCACTCCCAAACCTTCAGTGTAGTTGAAATCCTAGGAACTTCCCCTGCTTCCTCACATTTTCCCCCACAAATCCCACATACACGCAAACTCGTTCTTTACTGGTAGTGATAATGGCGACTATGATGGTAAGCTTTATTTCCTTCTGCTTATCTTTGAGTATTTACACATTTGAATTTGTGGATTATTTGGGAAGATTTTTGCTCTTTGTTTCTTGATGATATTGCATAATGATGGAAAAATACTTGGAAATTGAAGATTAAGAATTAATTTCTGATTTGTTACTCGGCTTGAAATTAGTGTTTAATTTTCGTTGTGAATTACGCTCTTTACCTCTGAGAAAATCTCCTAGTAAATTAAGGGGTCTAAACATTCCTTTTAAGTTTTACCACAGAATTTGTCTCCTTAGACTGTTTGGCGGTGAGGAAGGCGAAAGGAAATTATGAAGGAAACGTTGTCTTTTTTGTACATTTCCTCAATGCTCAATAACAGAGAGCAACCATGGATCGCAAAATTGATAGTGGTGTCCTTAAAATGCAATAATTTCTAAAGAAATCTAAACTATTGGCAGATATCGGCTGAAATAGAGCATGCTTTTATTTATTTATTTTCCTGGAATTTGCTTCTCTCTAATGAAGAAGCCGACCTTGAACTCCATATACTTGTGACTTCATTCAAAATATGCCCAAATGAAAATTGGCATGTGTTTTTAACTGATTTTATCTTGATTACATTGTTGTAACAGCAACCACAAATCATATTGCTCAAGGAAGGGACAGATACATCCCAAGGGAAGCCACAGTTGGTAAGCAATATAAATGCTTGTGTGGCTGTAGCTGATGTGGTGCGGACCACTCTTGGTCCCAGGGGCATGGACAAGTTGATCCATGATGAAAAGGGGAACACAACGATTTCTAATGATGGTGCTACCATAATGAAACGTCTTGATATTATTCATCCAGCAGCTAAGATTCTTGTTGATATAGCCAAATCCCAAGACTCTGAGGTGCTACCATTATATATTAACTATTGCGTTGATGTGTTACAATTTCTTTATATAAATTTCTGAGGCCTCTCTTGATTTTTGTTTTTGTAATCCATAATTCTGTTAAGTGTGCTAAGAAAAGGAGTAAAAAAATGATAATTAATAAAAAAAGAGAAAAAAACCACCAGGAGTTCAGATCCCCCTAATCAATAACAGAAATTGTGAAAGTAGAGGCCCCTAAAATCTTAAAGCTAGATAAATATAGGTTGGGGTGAGTCCTCAAGTCTAGTTGTTGCATGTTCTTTTTGATCATGTCCTATTATGTATATACAATGTATATTTATTATGGATGTCTTCCATATAGTTACTACTTTCCTTTCAAATGTAATGAACTCCAGCAGATGGAGATCATTATTTGAAGACGATTAAGAAAGGAATTATAGATTGTAACCTAAGAGTAGGCTAATCCATGTTGCCACTTTATGTGGCCTCTAGGTGTTCATAACATGCCTAAGATTTCAGCCCATGCAGATTGTCCTTGAGACATTTTTGAAAAAAAATATTATTGTATTAGTGAAATGAAAAATTTTTTTCAGAGTCTGGATGTTGTTTCTTTTGTTTGTCACTAAAAATGATATCATGAGTGGCTATCTAAAACACCACATAAGAATTATGCATTTCTCTTAATTTTACACTTATTGGTTTAATCTTGAAGTTGGGGGATAAATAGGTCTAGCTGTAATGTGTGCTTGATGGGAAGAACAATGGAGAGATTGCCTTTCATAATTTGTTTTCGATCAAGAAACAAATGTTTCTATACTGCATTGAGATAGAAACATGAACTGTTTGATCACAAGTTTGGTGCATTAGACATTAAAAAAGTGTGGTTATTGGTATTTAGGTTCATTCTAGCTACATAATGGTGTCTCTAGTGTTACGTGGGTGCACTGTTTTTATGCTATTACAAATTGACATCCATATTTCTATCTACTGACATTTGATTAAGAATTGAAAGACGAAAGACTCTGGGGTTGCCTTCATATGATTGCTTGTATATAGATAGATTTATATACTTGTTAACAAATGATGGAGTTCAAGCTGCTGACTTGAGCTGTATGGAATGTACATTTTCTTAGATTGCACCTTAGGGAAAATATACGAGAAACTCTGACAATTTTCTGGTCTAACGCAGGTTGGTGATGGAACAACTACTGTTGTTTTACTTGCAGCAGAGTTTCTGAAGGAGGCAAAGCCTTTTGTTGAGGATGGAGTCCATCCTCAAAATCTGATAAGGAGTTACCGCACAGCTAGCTATTTGGTATTGACATAAAACAAAATTTTTGCTTGTCTTCTGGGTTTGTATGTACAACTAAAAATTGGGCTTAAGTTTTATTACAGGCAATTCAGAAGGTCAAGGAAATAGCTGTTAGCATTGAAGGAAAAAGCTTGGAAGAAAAAAAGAGCTTACTAGCTAAATGTGCAGCTACTACGCTTTCCTCGAAGCTCATTGGTGGTGAGAAGGATTTTTTTGCACCCATGGTTGTGGATGCTGTCCTTGCCATTGGGAATGATGATAGGTTAAATATGATTGGGATTAAGAAGGTATAACTGCTTTATGTGCATACACAAGTTTTTCTTTGGGTTTGTTTTCAGTCATAGAAGTTTGTTTTAGTGATCACCAAGGGACCATATTATTTGTTGGTCTTAAACAATTAATGAAGTTCAAACATCTACAATTATCTATCGAGATGAAACGAGTATTTTCGTCATTAATGAGGATATTAAACCCTGCACTCGACAAGTATCGAACTCCTAACATGTTGGTTGGGAGGTGTTACCATATTACATTTTTATGTTGGCTTGGAAATTTCTCTCTGAATGAAACTTCAAATCTTCATAGTTAGGTCGGTTTCTTGTGCTTTGGATGAGAATTTATTGATAAAATTAGTTTGTTGAATTTGCAGTCAGTGAAATACTCCCTTTGTTCTGATAAATAATTATAGTACATAAGCTTTATTCATGTCTATCAAAAAGTTCTTTTTATTATGATTCTCCAGAGTACAATACTTTTACCATTTGAAATTCCAATGCTATATATGTCTGGATAAAGAAATTTTATACAACACATCCATTAGCAGTACATGCTGGGAAGTCAGAGATTGACTACATATTTTCTTTTGACTGAACAAAAACAGTGCTGCTCCTAGTCCCTCCTTGCTGGAGTTGATGAAGTCTTGTGATTGATAACTCTATAGACCCTCATGTATATTCCTAGCTAATATATCTGAATAACAATATTTTTCTCATCCTTCTTCTGCATCTATATTTGTGTATTTGAAAAATGGTAGAACCTAATCTAAATTGCTAGGTATACCAAATGTCTGAAAGGAGGCCTGCTTCCAATGAATTCATGAGGCTTAACAATCATGTTCAGTGAGAATAGTAGTTGGGGTTGCAGTGATGTTGGGGATTAGATATCCTTATGTCAGATAATAGTAATAATAAATTCAGCTGTAGGGGAAAGCAGAAGGAAGCAAGAATTGGAAGTTACATGGAGATAAAGGCCTTATTTACTTTGTTTGGTTTATTTACTTTTCAAGGTGACTGCACCAATTAGAAGCAGCCTTACTTTTCGTTTATAATACTTGAATGAGGAAGAGAACAAGAGACATAAATGTGAAGTAAGCAAATTTGTGCAAATATATTTTGTCAAAACGGTGTTTGATCCTGTACCAAAATTCATGATTATACAATAAAATGGAATGTAGAACTTTTATATGAGCCCAAAGAATGATTACAGGGGTTATTTCTCTTTTATGTTTAGAATATCTACCAGTGAGGCCACCATTCATCCTTGCGGTTTTCACTTTTCATGAAATGTGGGACCCTAGAAATTGTTCTGAAGCCATGTTATTTTGTCCTTTGAGCTTTGCTTCTATTCTCTGGCAATATTGCATCTTATTACCTGCAATCTTTGAAGGCACTAAAGCAGACAACCAAACCTTTGTACATTTGTGCATACTGTACCTCTTCTTTTGATAACAGGGGTTTCCTTCTCTGGTTGCTTTCTTCAATCCTATCCAAATGCTTATTATGTGTAACTATGAAGCCTATCTTTTGTGATACTGGAATCATTATGTTCCTTGCTCACTAAGATGCATTGAGGTATTATCATGAATCTCTGGAGTGTGGCTTTTATGCTTCCTGAAAGGTAATTTGCTGTTTCTTGCTTGCTGTTGCAGGTTCCAGGAGGTACGATGAGGGATTCTTTTCTTGTCAATGGTGTTGCCTTCAAAAAGACGTTCTCATATGCGGGTTTTGAGCAGCAGCCAAAGAAGTTTCTAAATCCCAAGATACTTTTGCTGAACATAGAATTGGAACTGAAATCAGAGAAAGAGAATGCAGAGATTAGGTAAAATGCTTTTTGCAATTTTATTTCCTGCGAGAGTTTTCTTTGTTATTTTCAAGATCTTTTGTTTAAATCAAAGCTACTCATTTTCAATTTTTGTATTTTGTAGGCTGTCAGATCCATCACAGTATCAGTCAATTGTTGATGCTGAGTGGAAAATCATTTATGACAAGTTGGATAAATGTGTCGAGAGTGGTGCAAAAATTGTTCTGTCACGGCTTGCCATTGGTGATCTAGCAACACAGGTCATGATTCTTTTCTTTAGGTCGTGTTTTGGTATGACTTAAAAGCTTGTGGCAACCAGACATGACTAGTTCAGTGTTATAGAAATGGTTTCCACTTTCCACAAACTTTTGCAAAATTCCACTTGTATGTGAACACCATGTGCTCAAGTGTTTCTAAATGTTCTGAGAGAAGTAGTTTCTCCTACCAACCTATAAAACACACTGTCCGAAACTTAACAGCTGATATCGTTCCTCTAAATATGTTTCCAACCTTTCTAACTTATATGTCAACAGAACATCCTACCAGTACTCATCTAAACATCATTTCAAATATGCCCCGTGAAGACAACTGGGGCCTGGTTTCTTGGGACAACTGTTTCACTTGCATTCATGTTTAGTCATCTGCATGTAACTTGTAAGTTGTAAAGTTATTTTAAATGGTCCAAATCTCACGACTTCTGATTGGACCATTGGTAATGGAACTTTCAGTTATGGACTTGACACATAACAAGCTTATGTAGTAAAATGTCTTATTTTTATTTATGAGAAGGCTGCTGAAAGATTTTTTTACCTCTTATTTGTTTTGAGCAGTATTTTGCAGATCGAGATATATTTTGTGCTGGTCGTGTCACTGAGGAGGATCTGCATCGTGTTGCTGCAGCAACTGGTGGAGCAATACAAACCACTGTGAACAATGTTATTGATGAGGTTGAATTATTATTATTTTTGTTTGTTGTTATTATTATTATTATTATTCTTATTATTTTCTTTGTTTTTCGTGTCATGAAGGTGCTTGGTACATGCGAGTATTTTGAGGAGATTCAAGTTGGAAATGAGCGGTTTAATATATTCGGTGGGTGTCCATCAGGGCAAACAGCCACTATTGTTCTTAGAGGTGGAGCAGATCAGGTTTGCACTTTCATTATATCCATAATTCTTTATATCTTAATTGCCACACTTAACTTTTGTTCTAAATGATCCTCAGTTCATTGAAGAAGCAGGACGAAGTCTCCATGATGCAATTATGATTGTCAGAAGGGCTTTGAAAAACTCTACTGTTGTTCCTGGTGGTGGAGCTATAGATGTATGAATCTCCAAACACCTTTTGGATGATAAAATACTGTTTGTTTGATGATGCCTTTATAATGCTGATGAGTTTCTGAGATGCAGATGGAGATTAGTAGATATTTGAGGCAGCATGCACGCACAATTCCTGGGAAATCTCAACTTTTTATAAACTCTTTTGCTAAAGCCCTTGAGGTATACATCTTGGACTTGAGTCTTCTTTCTTATGGACAGTTTCATTCCTCCTTTTATTTCTTTTCTAACTGTGCTGAACATGAGTTTGATAAGAACCATGAAGTCCTTTTGTTGAGACTGAGTTTATTCCAAGTTGTAAGAAGTGCAATTAGACAAAAGCTAATGTTTGTGTTTTCTCCCAAATAAATGTAGTTAGGTTCCCTTGTCTCACTATGATAGTTGCCTGGAAATCATGATCCTCCTTTGGAAAATCCTTTTACTTTGCGAGCTCTATATATGGTCCTTGTACCTTTATGATTCTGATCCTGTCATACATGAAGCATGAGTGTCCCTTTGTCTAATGACTCTAACCTTTAAATTTCTTGGCCATATTACTAAAGATATTCTACCTAAACACCAAATTCTCACTGTTCACAGTCTTGGAACCTCAAATTTGAGTCCTTGAGTCACATCCCGACAAGCAAACTTCCTATGTTAATTCAAAATCTTTACTCCGGCAAATGGGTATATCATTTTTATCTTCTCTTGGTGATCATGAAGAGATTATTGGAGAGAGAGAAATCATGCCTGCATTTTCTCATTAATGTTCTAAACAAATTACATGACTAAGAAACTGGTTGTAGGTATAAATTTTTTGTTACCATTTGATCTCATTATTGCATCTGAAGTATCCTTCACTTCCTTGTTTATGCCATAAACTCTTTGGATCATGCTTTCTGTAGCTGGCTAGATTTGACTTTGGCATGTCACTAATATTTGGTATGTTTTTCTCATGTATTTTCAGGTAATCCCACGTCAGCTGTGTGATAATGCTGGTTTTGATGCTACTGATGTCCTGAACAAACTGAGACAAAAACATGCACTGCCATCAGGTTAGTCCACTTGTTTGGAGATTGGGGTTTTCCATGTTTCTTTTCTTTACTTGATAGACATTAAAGGTCATAATTTGGTTGTCAAATTTAATTCTTTTATGAAATGATACTTTCTTATGTGTTGAATATGAGCTGAGTCACTCATGTTTCAGTTGATTGTTAAAATAGGTGAAGGTGCACCTTACGGTGTGGACATTAATACTGGTGGAATTACTGACTCGTTTGCTAATTTTGTATGGGAGCCTGCAGTAGTGAAGGTATCTCCTACTTCTCAATACATTATTTTCAATGATTTTTTAAGTTTTTCTATTACTGAACTTCTCAGGAACATGGCCATTTTTTTGTTTTGTTTTTTTTAAAGATAAATGCCATAAATGCTGCTGCTGAAGCAGCTTGTCTTATCTTAAGCGTGGATGAAACCGTGAAGAACCCCAAGGTAATCTGAACACTAGAAAAATTTATTGTGTGCTGTTGATGTGATAATACTGCAAATTAATTTCACTCTATTAGTGAGAGACAAAGGGCAGTTCATGTAGTTGCTTGGCAATGGTCATTTCCTAAAGCTTTGTTTGCCCATTTTCCCCTACTGATTTACTCATGGTTCTTTGTTTATAGTCTGAGAGTGCACAAGGAGAAGCTGCAGCAAGCGCCATGGGTGGTAGAGGTGGTATTGCACCAAGGGGTCGTGGAAGGGGAATGAGAAGGCGATAGGCCATCCAAAAACCTAGTTGGATGCTTTGATCCAAATCTCGATTGTAATATCAATTTCTGCAACTTCTCTTCGTAGTTTTTAAATTTTCTCATTAGTAGTCTCGAGTAACGCTGAAATCTTTATTTACATGTCATTATGGGCGAGTTTTCTTTTTTAGTTTTAGCTTTGACCTGAAGCTTCAGGATGCCCTGATTTTGGTTGGTTGAAAGTTTCTTCGCTGTGCTGGTTTCGTTGGCATTGCATGGATGTCCATGTTCTTTTATTTCTGCTTTTCTTAATGGCAAGGGATTCAATCTTTACTTTTCTCCTTCCTGTTTTGGCTTTAGATGACTCACCATTTGGTATTTGAAATTCAGTTTTTTTTATTTATTAAGGAGCACTGCGAGATCTTTGAGCTTTAGTGTTACAGGTTTTTCTCAAATCAAAAGCTGACGCTAGATTTTTGGAGATATTAGCCTGTTTGTTTTGGTTTTTTTTTTCAAAAAAAAGCACTTATTTTGTTCCTATAATCATTAAAACAAAAAAAAAAAATCTTTTTTTTTAAGGTTTTGGAAAAAAAAAATTGAGAAATAAGTCAAAATTTGACCCTTTTTTTTTAAAAGTTGCACAAAGTAGCTTCTAAAAAAAGTACTTCTAACTTTCATATAGGCTTTCCTTCATTTTTTTCTCTCATTTTTTAAATAAGATTTTTTTTTATTTAAGTATTTATTAGAATAAAATAATTGCTTTTTTAAAAATTAAAACAAACAGGCTCATTATTGAAATCCGATATTGCATAAAATTTTCGAAGATCATGCATGATTTCTCAAACTCTATGTATAGTCTCTTCCTCTTTTAGTGTAAAAATATGGTATAATGACTTAAACAAATTAAATTGAGAAGAGAATCACATAAATTAATAAAGATTAAAGTTTAAGAATAACATGTACGATAATTTAAGCTTAAAATGATTCTTTTTATTGCACTAATTCTAGCCATAGCGGTACTTCTTAGAAGTTGATTCCTCATATACCCTATTTGAGTTAGGGATCTTCCATCCTATCATTTTCCATGTCAACAATGAAAAACGGGGATACGAAATATATAAAGATATGGAGAGTACATTCATTTATTTAGTTACTAAAAAAATCATTATTGGAGAAGGTGAGATCATGAAGAGACAGAAGATGGAGAGAGACAATTTCATGACGAAACTTGAAAGGAACGTGAAATTTATTGAACACATTGTTGCCTTAAGAGACTTTTACTTTTCTTTCTCTGCATATTAATTAATTATCTTTTATGGTTTAGGTTATAAAAATAATTTTTCATAGAAAATTTTTTTTTTCTTCTTAACAACTAAACAGCTAGAAACTTAAACTTTATAATATTACCTTACATATATATATATATAAAAGAAAATATTATAGAATGCATTAATAAACTTTTAACGGTTAAAGTTAACGATCAACTTTTTTCTATTAAAAAATAATAATAAGTTTAATCTAATATCTCTCGGGTTGAGTTTATCCTTTTAGGATATAATATATAAAATATATTTGCAAGAAATAATTTTTATATTTAATATTTTATTTTATAAAATAAAATCAGAAACTTAATAGTACAAAATATAGTATTTTTGTATATATATATATATATATATATATATATATATATATTAGGAGTATATGATTTTAGTTGGATTATATTAGTATAAAATAATATTCCCTTTGCCTGGAATTAAATGTTCCATTTTCTATCGTGAGTCATCTGGAAATAAATGTTCTATTTACCAAATCAGATGCAATTTTATTAAGAAAAATTAACATTACAATTTAAAAATGAATTAAGTCAAGCTTAAAAAAAAAAAAAAAAAAATCTTAATTCAAAATTTCGAATGGAGGGTGTATATAATTTATATAGGGTATGTGAACATTATTACCTTCTTGTTTAACTCTCGATCAGGTCAAGAGGTTAATACCAATTACCACCCCAAACATGTTTTTATTATCGTGTTTGGTCATGTCTATTTTGTTATCTTTCAAACAAATAATTGAGCCATTCTCATATATATTAATTGCTAAAAGCCATTGGAATTGAAAGTGTGTGTTTCTAATTAATAATTATGTCGGAGAAAGTGGTTCTGTTTTTTTCTTCTTTTCTTTTTTCTCCTGATATATTCACATGTAAAATTTGTTTTTTCTTTTTATTAATTATTAATAAAGTGTCCATCTTTTCAGGAAAAAGAAATCTGAATAATTAATGTACCTGAAAAAAGAATTAAGAATTATTTATTGCATGCCCCTAATTAAAAAATAACCTTGAGAAGACACAGTAACTTATGGGTTGGAGAAATTAAAGTTAATTGCTACCAGAAGTTTGACTGGCGTAAGAGGCTGCAAGTCTTGTGGAACGGCGGCTGCAGCTTTCAGTAGAAGGGGCTCTATGGATTTCGCAGCAGCTTCTGGGTCACTTTCATTTGCACTGAGACCTGGTTTTATCTGCAACAACAATTTTTAATTATACATGCTTAATTTTTATTGAGATAATAATATTGGAAGTAGAGACGCACATGGTTTAGGGACTAATTATTAGTAATTAGTATTTTTAATTGAGCAGAAGATGAAGATCAAATCATATTGCAGATGTCAGAGAAAAAATAATAATCATGTAAGCAAGCAGAAGAAGTAGTAATTTTTCATATGTATGTATGTGTTGTATGGCACTACCGACACGCAAAGCTCAAACCCATCGGGGCCACTGCGGAGGAGATTCAACTTCGGGTCAAATCGGAGGACACGGACTCTGGATCCTGTGCTTCCAGCATCAAATATATATATATATATATATTAGTATGTGCTTGATCGTGCACACTAATGAGTACAGTTGTTAGTCAACTAATGGTCAAATTTAACGGTTTCCATTTTTTTTAAAAAATAATTTATTAAAATTTATTTAAGTGCCCCTAGGGTTTAGTTTATCCTTTTAGGGTTTAGTTTTATCTTTTTAAGATTTAATTTATTGTTTTAGAGTTTAGTTTATCCTCTTAGGATTTAGTTGACTAACTACTGTACTCATTAGTGTGCACGGTCAAGCACACACTATCATTCATATAAATATATATATATATATATATAGAGGACTGCTATTGTCTACGTCGTTGCACAATGCGATAGCTCCGAAACGACGTCGTTTAGACCCACGAGTCTCCCTTTTTTTTTTTCTTCCTATAATGTCGAAACGACGTCATTTTGGAGCCATCGCATTGTACGACGGTGTACATCCCAGAAAAATCATATATATATATTTATATAGAAATGATAGTGTGTGCTATGGAGTACATACTAACAAATGCTCCAATTAAGTATCTAACGATCAAAGTTAACGGTTAGTTGTTAAGAAAAAAAAAATCTTCTATAAAAAATTATTTTTTCAAATATTTTTTATAAACTAAATTCTAAAAGGATAAACTAAACCCTAGGGATACTTGATTAAATTTTAATTAATTGTTTTAAAAAAATTAGATAGTTAATGGTTACTTATTAAAAAATTATTCTATAAAAAATTATTTTTTCAAATATTTTTTATAAACTAAACTCTATGGGTACTTGATTAAATTTTAATTCATTGTTTTAAAAAAATAAGATAGTTGATCGTTAGAGACTTAATTAGAGCACTTATCAATGTGTGCTCCGTAACACACACTATCATTCCTCTATAAATATATATATATATTTATTTATTTATTTATATTTAAATGTTGTAGCAAGCAACAAAATTCAAATTATGATGTAATCAAAACCTAAACAAGTTTTCACTTCCTTCCTATTTAATAGTACTCCTTTTTGTTATTGGTGTATGTTGCTGACTGGGTAGGAGAGTTAAAGCTAAGAAGATAGAAGAAAGGGAATAGCATCATGGACATGAATAAAAGGAATTGTTGTAAAGTCACAACAGAACAAATAAAATACAAAAGAAGAACATTACATACCTTCTTGACATATGACTTTATGCAAATGCAGGCAAGAAGCACCAAGTTCCTCTATTTATCAGTCGGGTTTTTAGCCGATTTGATACCACATGTTTGAGTCAAAAAACAGTTTAATCCCTAAAGTTTTTTTTCAACCATAATGATCGGGTAGACGGAATGATCCAAATCACCAATTTCTGACTACCCACACTGCAGAGAGTGTCACGTGCATTGCATGTGAGGGATAAAATAATCATTTCACAATGAAACGACGTCTTTTTAAAGCTGGGTTAGGAGAAAAAAAAAAAAAAAAACCACAGTTCCATTGTTCCGGCGACCACCTGCCTGGGGTTGAATCCGCCGGCCAAGAAAATATTTCTTGGTTGCTGCCTGCATATAAGCTCAACAGTCAACGATAATAAGGGATCAATTCTTGCCTAATCTCTCCATTTCTGAACTCTTTTTTTCTTTCAGTTGGTTAGGAATCCAAATCCCAGAAATAAACAAGCGACCCAGAGAATAGTCAATGGTTGTCCGGTGTGAATCCCACCCGATTTAACCAATCCCATTTAATTTATTTATTTTATTAATTCTTTTGGTACTCGTCATCCATCATCTCCATACCAATGTCATCGTTGGTTGCGAATTTCATTGCCAGAAAGAACATCGAGATCCGTGTTGCCGTTTCTTTCTCCCCCATGTCTGTCTGTGTCTCCGATTGCTTTACGATGAAGCTGAAGACAAATTTTCGAAAAAGTTGACTGACGAATCCAAAGCTTTTTTCTGCATCATTTTGATTTTATTTGGGCTGTGTTTGGAATAATGAAGTTGGAGTAATGGAAGTTACGTTAGAGAAGAAAATTATGTTTTCTTGGCCGGCGGAGGCAACCCCGTAGATGGTCGCCGGTGGTCGGGCCTGGAACCATTGAACAGAGGTTTTTTTTTTTAAATTCAATCCAGCTTCAAAACGAAGTCGTTTCATAATGGAATGACGATTTTATCAATCATGTACAGTGTAAGTGACACTCTCCGCTGTGTGGGTGATGGCCATAAATTGATAGATTGAACCATTCCGACTACTCGTAAAAACGGAGGGGCCGTATGGCTAAAAAAAAACTTAAAAAACCAAACTATTTTTTACTCAAATTTGTGGGACCAAATCGATTAAAACCTCTTTATTAGTCCCAACTCATGATGACAAATTGATACAGGTTTCCTCCTAAATTATCCTTTTGATATATTTTGCATGAGAATTTTAAAAAGTTAATGATACTATCAAAATAAAAATGATCAAAAGATTCAAAATATCTATTATCTTCCAGTTAGAGAGCCGCTCATGTACCCAATTGCATTGAGCAATTCATTTAACCAAATTATCGCAAACTAAAATATTTACCCATTGTTTTCTTCAAAATGAATTTTACAAATTGCGTCAAATTAACATTTGCAAAAGTGTTCTTCTCATAACCATAAATGGAGCAGAGACTGAGTGTCTTTTTTATGAAAAAGAAAAGACAAAAAAAAAACCTCCATATAACCTCAGAATCTATAAAATTTAAAAATAAGCTTATAAATAAATAGATTTGGTAAAAAATTTAAAAATCTTAGAAAATTCAAAAACAAGTTTACAATAAAAGATGAAAAATTCTATCAAATAAATAAGGATGATTAAAATCCAAATCAAAATAAAGAAAATAAAATTGGAGTCTTTTTTCACTTTTATCTCTGGTTGAGACTGTAAGTCCAAATAGCCTTGATGAAAAATGGAGGAATATAAAACTGCACTTTTCTTCATATCTACTTTTCTTCCCAAAATTAAAGAAGTTTGAGAAAAAAGAATTGATCAACACTTTGAAGAGAGACAAACATAAATAACTAGGAAAGAGAAACATTAAAAAGAGATCGATTAGGGCAGGCCTTAAAAGTTGAGAACTTGAGATTGGGAATTTTGGTATTGTCAAAAACCACTAAAATTTTTCGAAAAACCTAGATAAAATTTTTAAATAAAAAAAATGTTGTTCAAAGTTATCAACCATAATATATTTGGGGATCCAGAAAATTGAAAAAAAAAAATTGGGATCAAAATTACCAATCCTAATATATTGAGGAACTAAAGATATCAATTATTCGGAAACAAATTAATAGATGAAACGTTTATAACTGTGCCCTTCAATAATTATGATAGAACATGAGAATTGCCTCGTCAGGAAAGAACTTAAAAACTCTTGCTTATGTCCTTTTCTTCAGACAAAGAAGACATCAAATGGCCCCCAGAATCTCTTTAGACCAAAAAAAAAAAAAAAAGAAAAAAGAAAAAACTAGATATCTTCCACATTTAATAATCTCAAAATATTACTTTTCGGTGAATTTAAAATTTTTGAACAGTTAATGTGTAAAATTAAATATCTCAATGCATTTTGTATTATTTGAAATTAAATATTTCATTTAAAATATTAAATAATTTTTTAATATAAAGTCATTAATCACCTCTTAAAATATATAAATATATATATATATTTATATATATAATTACTATTACATTTATTTATAGTAAATATAAAAAATATTCAATAGAACGTGAGACTAAAGGAATAATAACAAATATACACAAATAATTGAAAATGAGTTATATATATATATTATGGGAGGACAACGTTTATATTCTTTAAAGATATTAAGTTTTTTTTTCTTCCCTTAGCTATATGCCCGGACCAGTTTGCAAGTATATTGACATTCTGCTTATTCAGAGGATGTTGGTGAGATTTAAACGCTTATCCAGATGGTGTTGATGGGATTCAAATTCAAAACTTATGACCTGCGTGCTCGTCATTCCATTGCACGGGATGTTATCGAAGATACTTAAAATATTAAATTAAATGTAATACAAGTTAACATTTAAATATAAAGTTTAATGATTACTCGTAATTACTCATCTATATATTGAGTAAGTTTAATGATTTATAAATGAGTAATTATTTAGATTATCTTTAGTTAAATAAATAAATCATACTAATTGTTTAAGCATGAATTATTGACTCATTGAATTAAAACTCATTTTATCACCCTTACACGCATCCAAAATATGTTATGAAGTCACTTGGAGTATGCAGAAGACGGACAAAGACAACTTCAGACGGAAATGTGAAATTTGAAAAACACGTTATTTCAAAGAGGCTTTTATCTTCCTCTGCTTATCTACTTGATCTTAATCTTCGGTGACTGCAATTCTTGAGCTATTGTTTTCGAAGAAATAACGTCAATGGCTGAACCCAAAGGCCAAGCTGCCTCAAGAAGGGTTCCATTGTAATTAACTCTGTCCGCTATTGTAATCTTCTTGAAGGGATTCAAACCTACGGGCAATAAGGAATTTACTCAAACCTCCTAGAGTCAACAGAATGAGAAAATAAGAGGAATAAGAATAGATAAAAACTTACCAAATCCATCAACAAGCACTGTGTAAAAGTAAACCAGATCAGAGCATACAAATGGGGTATCCTTTTCTTCTAAATTGGGATACGTAGTTTTCACATCCTTGAACTCGGTTACACAAGCACGATTAGCTGCACGGAGATAATCGGCAGGACGGATAACAGCGGAATATGTATCTTGAGAAATCATGCCAACCTGTATAAATCATTTTCATGAGCTTAATTAATCTGTAATCATGGAGAGTAAAATATTGGATCAGAATTATAAGAACAAATGTAAGAAGATAATGGAGAATATTAGTAATTTTTTTACCTCCTTGGCCTTGCCAAAGAAATAGGATTGGACATAGAGATTCTTTTGTCCGGCACCACCGCCGCCGTTCCAGACTCCATTGAAGGTGCAGTTCTTGTGTTCACATGGGGCATCCTTTTTCAAGGCCTTTAAGACATATTGTCTGCATTTCTTCAAGTCTGAACCAGTTGGAAGAGATGAAGCTTTGTATGCCGCTCCATTGTATGTATAAATCCCTTTAACGAGGAAGCAGATCGATCCATATATTGTAATTTAATTAGTCTCTTGATATATTTTAACTTGAACAAATTAACAGTGGAATTATTACTTTAGAGCTGCATAGTGCATACCTTCATAACCCGTTACAATGCACGGATTGCTAGAGTTTGCCGAAACCTTCAAAATCTCACCACGAGCTGCTAATAATCCATAGTTCAAGTAACTGCACGTTTCCAAGAACATATTGTCGAATATAGGAAAAGAATTCTGGCGAAAATCATCAAATATTGATCAATAATTGATGCGTCCTGACGAGAAAGTAACCTGTGAGCATAGAGGTGATATTTTTTTCCTTTAATGTTTCTTTCTTCTACATAATTTTCACCTCCAATGGTTATGTTTGAGGCTTCTGCAGCAGCTTCTTCGGAGAGAGCCCATGTCATTTGCATTGATCCACCTCCCATATCAATTGTGCCCACTGTTTCAGAATAATCTTTCCCTGCTCTGCCTAATAAGAAATTCATGGCCACCTGCGTCCGAATTGGTGCATTATTTAGATTCTTCAACCCTAATTTCTGACTGATCATACAATTGATTTCGTCTTCAAATTAACGCTATATATATATATATATATATATATATATATGACTCACCCATAAATAAGTAGCTTCCTGGTTTCCTTCAAGAACAGAGATCCACTCTGCTTTGTACTTGAAGGCGCTTTCACTTTTGATCAATTCTCTCACCTTCGCATGGAAATCAAAGAAATTAGAAAAAAGAAGAGAAAAAAAAAAAATCAATCTTATATCGAGGGGAAGAAAGTAAAGGGGTTAGGGATTTTATTATACAAGCAATTCTTACCGCTTCCAAAATCTTTTCCGGTGCATCGCCCTTGAGCAATCTTAGACCAGCTGTTGCCTGCAAAGAATTTCAAACAATTAAAAGTTAAAAATCAAAATAAAAGTGTAATTTTGCAATAAACATTCGATCAATTAGTTATAAATTGAATATCTTTATTTTTTCTTTGATTTTTTTTATGTCCAAAAATAAATGTCCATTTTATTAAAGTAAATATAATTTTTATATATATATTTATCTATATTTATATTAATTATAGGATAATTTGAAAATTTGGTCAAAGTAACACTTTTTCAAAAATCTTTACTCGAAATTAAAAGTCGATATTAAATCCAGACAAGGGAGTTCAAATTTTAGTTTCAAAACTTAACTGGAAGCCGAAAGAAAAAAAATGTATTGCCTAACCATCCAAAAAACAGTTACGAGTATGACTTGGAGACAGATCTTACCCCAAGTTTGACTGGTGTATAAGGTTGTAATCCTTCTGGAACAACCGCTTCAGCTTCCTCTAGCAGAGGCTCCAGAGATTTTGCAGCAGCTTCGGGGTTACTTGCATATGCACTGAGGCCTGGTTTAATCTGCAAACAACGACAACATAATCAAATAGGGGAAAACAAAATTAAATCCGATCGATCCAGAAAGTATTGCTGCAGAGTAGAGATGCACATTTTCTACTTTTTATATATATGGCAGAACAAAATCAAAGAGGAAATTTGCAAAAGAGGAACGTTATTTACCAATACAAAAAGCTCATAACCATCGCCAACGGGGAGGAGATTCAAGTCCGGATCAAAGCGGAAGACATGGACTCTGGATCCTGTGCTTCCGGCATCAAATATGACTGCATAACTCTCTGTTTCGTGGCTAAGAAGCATACGATGAGAAGAAAACCTGCGGTTAATGAAGGATTCTTTGGCTTCCAGGGAATTGGCTAGTAAAATGATGGAGATGATGATCAGGAGAGGAAAGAAGGGCGGCTGCGGCATCTTCCCGGATGAACAGAGTTCTTCCCTCTCTCGATTCAAATCTGCTGCATTAGAATTCTCTTTTTTTTAATAATGTTCAGTAATTAATACAATATTAACTTCCGGTTCATTTTTTTTTGTTGCATATTTATAGATCATGGATTCAGAAACTGAAATTTGCAGTTCATCCGTGCAACATATATTAATAGGTCAAGAAAGTTAATTAAAGATCTGATTTTCGCAAGAATAAATCTCTTCACTTTTGCTGCCTAAAAGGAAGAACAAGTTAAAAGATAGAAGAAAGGGAATAGCAATATAGGCAACAAAAGGAAGATGTGAAGTCATGTCAAATACAACACAACAGGAGAACATTACCTTCTTGAAAGTTTATGGCTTTATGCTGATGCAGAAAAGAACCGTGCCGAGTTCCCTATGTATACTCCCAACTCATCCTATTTACTCCCATACTAAAATAAGAGTTGTCCACGTATCGATATTTTAATTTCTAAATTAGCTAAAATTTTATTAAAAATTTAATATTATTGAATTTAAAAATAATTTAATCAAAACTCCTATCCTTAAATTTTTCAAAGTCAAATAAAATTTTATAAATATTTATGACGATTTTTTCACTATTATCCCGACTTTTCGTTCTCTAAATTTTGTATTTGATTTGTCCAAGGGTGGGGTTTTTTTTTGTGTGTATGTTAATGGGGGGAGGGGGGGAGTTGTGGGTGTTTTGATGAATTGTTAATATGTTGATATTATGAAAAAAAAATTATTTAACTTTTGTTTCAAACTTAAAAGAGTGATAGGGAGAGAGAAAAAATTAAAATTTATTTTATTTAAAATTTGACAAATAATTTTTTAATTTAAATTTTCTAGTTTACTACCCATATTCTTTATTCTATATTAATTATACTTCTTTCGTCACTAAATATAAGTTTTTGCATAAGAGACATGTGCAAGAGGCCCCAGATATACAAAATTCTTCCGCTCATTATCTTAATGGTTTTTAGCTAATTTGATCCTACAAGTTTGGATAAAAAACAGTTCGATCCCTTAAATTTTTTTCAGTCATAATGGTCCCTCATATTTTTATAGGTAGTCGAAATGATCCAAACTATCAATTTCTGACCACTTACATGATGGAACCGATCACGTGATAGGCACGCACTAATTTTTAAAGGGCATTTCGATCCTTTCAATAAAATTGTTTTCTTACTACTTTAAAAAAAAATGCTCAACTCTACGGCATATCAGACCCATCAGTTCTCCGGCGAAAAATGCTCAACTCTCGACAAAAAAATCCAACTGTTCTCCGACTGCAGAACAGTTCTTGAACCTCTTCAATGCCACTTCAGTCTTATCAGGCTTTACACCTTTGTACACATTTCCATACCCTACTCCTCCTCTTTCAATTTTTCCTTCAATCTTCTCTTTAATTTCAGCCGCCGTCATCCCCGCAACCAAATTAAACGACCTAAACTTGGGTGTGACCCAAATTTGAACCACAATTTTTATAAGATTGATCATTAAAATTTTAAAGAAAAATCAAGCCGATAGTAATTGTGAGAGGAAAAAAACTTGTGACGGAAGAGCTGGGAAGATTTAAGCACGCATGTCAAAGAAAATCAGCAACCAAAACTCATGCAGCTCTGCTTTGTTATCTTCCCAATGTTCTGTCTCCGCGGCCTCACAAGCGCATCAAAAACTCCCACCGCAAACTCCTTTGAATCCGCCATTCTTGTTGTCTGATGTCATACGTACATCATCATTCACAAAACAAAGACACATGGAGTACTAAGGACAGAAGCAATCAAAACTGGATTGTGACTGGCATTGGCTGCTAATTGGTGAGGTTTATTCTCCTCCACCATCCTGAGCCCACGGAGATAGAGATGATGAGTCTAAGAGATAGAAAAAGGCAATCTTTCAATTGAAGCGGTTCAAGAACTGTTCTGCAGCCGGAGAACAGTGGAGTTTTTTGCTGGAGAGTTGAGCATTTTTTGCTGGAGAACTGATGGGTCTGATGTGCCACGAACAATTTTTCATGTAAGTATATTATTGGGAGAGGAGGGTATGGAAATGTGTACTGCCTGATGGGTCTGAAGTGGCATTGAAGAGGTTCAAGAACTGTTCTGCAGCCGGAGAACTGTTGGATTTTTTTGTCTGAGAGTTGAGCATTTTTTGCCGGAGAACTGATGGGTTCAGCTGTGCCGGAGGGTTGAGCATTTTTTTTTAATTAGTAAGAAAATAATTTTATTGAAAGGATGAAAATGCCCTTTAAAAATTAGCTTATGCTTGTTACGTGACCAGATTATCAGTAATAGAAAATTGATAGTTTGGATTATTATGACCATCAATAAAAATATTAGAAATCATTATGACTAAAAAAATTTAAGGAATCAAATTATTTTTTGATCAAAATTTATGATATCAAATTGATTAAAAATCGTTATCCTAATTGATGAAAAGAAAATCAAAATAAATAACGTCGATAAATGTGCCTCCAATAATTTTGCCTCGTCAGGAATCAACTTAAAAGTCTTGCTCCGGTCTCCTTCGTACGAGAAAGATGGCATCAAATGGGCCCACAAAAATCTTTTTAACCAAAAATAAAAAAGATATGCTGCATATGATAAAATAAAGTATTATTTTCTCCATTATAATTTAAATATTTCATTTTTTATTTTAAATGTTCAAATTTGAATGTTTTATTTTTTAAATTAATTATTTTATTTTTATTAATAAAAATAATATTAATATTAAAATAAACTACGTTTAACTTTTTTTTTTAAAAAAAATACATATAAATAAAAATGAAATATTCAATTTTAGATACAAATGGTATTACTTTTCCCATTTTGCAATAGTTCGTGAATATTAAAGAAATTTTTTAAAATATTTTATGGTAAAAGAATATTGAGAATAAAAGAAAAATAGAAACAATATTAAAAAGAAAGAATTAAAATTATAAAAAACTACTTATAAAAAGAAAAATAATGATAAAAGATTTAAAATTAAGAAATCATTTGATAGTACTATGTTTCTTTTTATAAGTTATTTAATATTTTGAATAACTTATAAAAATCATTTCTTAAGTTTTTATAACTTAAGATTTTGAATAATTTAAGATTTCTTTAAGTTATTTAAGATTTAAAATGGCACTACCTCTAGATAAACTACGTTCGATTATCTCTTTTGGAAGGTAGCGTCGAGTGATCGTAAACTCATAGGAGATGCTAGAAGTAGCGCACAATTAGTCGTGGTATGGAAGATGTATGAGACGAATTGAAACTTATCAATTCGAAGGTCGGGGTCTAGTAAGACCTCTTTCGACCTCAGTTAGGAGGTCTGTGACTTGGGAGGTCAATGGTAGCAGGTCGCTGCCCACTTGTCCTCGTTGACTTTGTGCGTGTCACCTTCAGATATTGAGGGTTGGGGCCTGAGCAAGTTTAGATTGATTTTTGTCCGGATCATGCCCGTTTAAGTTGACTTGTACCTGTTTCTCCATCATTACCAGCCTTTAGGTCCAGCGAGCTCAAAGGTCGTGATGCCTAAATTACCATCTTTAAGTTGTGATTCCGGAGGGGTTGTGCAGTTTTTTTTATTCTGTTGCAACGGCTATTGACGCAGCCGGAATTTACACGAGAGACTAGTTAGCGTACTAGTCCAAACGAGAAAACGTTCAAATCCTTGAACAA
>JAOXNR010000028.1:16383744-16395415 GCA_028571225.1 Parsonsia alboflavescens
AATCACATATATATATATATATATATATATATATATATATATATAAATTTATATATGTAATGCTATAGAGTGCACAGATGCATTCAATATGAAATGCATTGTGAAGTTTTTAAAAGTTAAAGTTAACGGTTATCTATTTTTTTTAATATATTTTATATATGCAGTTTTGCTACCATGTGCGATGTTGCACACAATAGGAAGTGCGAATGATGGAAAAAAAACAACAGTTATGAAAGCTTAAAATCCCTCAAATGAAACGACATTGTTTTAAATGTAGGAACAAAAGCGAGAAAAAACAAAGAAAAAAGGGCAAAAAGCTTCTATTTTCCTAAATCCAATCGAGAATTCTCACATTAAAATTTCATTCCATCAACGGTCGCCGCCGGCGGCAGAAATTAAGAGTTACAAAGATTGAAAAGGTGAGCTTCAAATGTATCCCTTATGCTTCAAATGTTAAAACTTGCAAAATTCACTTAGGAAATCACAATAATTTTGTTAGGGGCCGTCCAATTTGGAGTATTGGCGCATGTATAGTTGTTCTATTGGTACCAACGGGTACGGCTGGTTGGCACTTGAATCGCAATAAAATGGTGCATTGGATTGCGATTTTCAGAAGTTAAGTAGATCTGATGCTTCAGAATTGTTGAATAGCTCATGGGGTGTGGAGTTGCAGTCTAGATTGTCGGTGGCTTTGTTGCTGGAACCAGTATTGGGAACGGAAGAGATCCAAAATGTTCGTATAGGGGTTGGATGCTGAATGACTCCAGCATTTAGGAAAACAGAAGCTTGGAATGGAAGGTTTTTTTTTCTTCTCTTATTATCACATTCAAAATCACGTCGTTTCATTCAAGGGATTTTAAACTTTTTATACCTTTTTATAATGAGTATTTCTCTCTCTCTCCCCCCCGGTTTTACATGCTTTCATTTAATATTATTTATTAGAGAAGTAGAATTCGATGAACATAGGAGTTTGAGGAATTTTTTTGGATCATTACGTTCAGCATAAATGAAATTGATGTTTTAAGCTACAAAAAATATGACTCAAAACAGAATAATAGCCTTTTCGAATAATAAAAGAAATTCCCTCAAACACAAAAAATGTTACATCAATTAATCAACTCAAGCCAAATCAATCATTTATGAAATTTATAACTTTTAATTCTTTTTAATTAAAAATATTGTTCTCCTGATATATATATAAAATATCATTAGTACTTTAACTTTTAAATTGTTTAATAGTAAAATTCTATATAAAACAATGAAATTTTTTAATAAAAAAATTTAAATCCTTTTAATTTAATAAAATATTTTTTTTAATATATATATATATATAAATAACAGTATCCAAACCAATTTACACCTACATGTGGAATGTCGAGACTTATGTCTATGCTCTCGTCACTTCTCCCAGTGGAATGTGCCCGAAGGGATATATGTATGTATAAATATAATGCGAGCTATGATTATATTGTGTTCCGATTAAGTTTCTAACAGTCAACTTTTATATACATATATATATATATATATATATATATAAATTATTTTTTAAAAAAATTATATTTTTTTGTCAATTATATTTTCAATAATTAATTATACAAAAATTTTGAAAATTTAAAAAATTATAATAACATAAATATTATGCATTACGCAAGTCTTTGTCTAATTTTTTAAAAATGTATTGAAATCAAAATGAGATATTTTATTCTATAGGGAGAGAATACTTCCTCTCTATCACGTTTTAATCATTAATTTAATAAAAACTAAGCTTCCCTTTTGTTAGTGGTTTTCGAATAATAATAATAATAATAAAAGGGTAAAATAAATAAGACAATTTTCAGAAAGAAAAATAAAAACTTATATTAACTTAATTTTGATAAAATAATCACTCGTGTGACTTGATAATAATGACGGATGGAGTAACAATTTCAACCTTATCGGCAGTCTTGCAAGACCATTTTCTCAGTTCAATCTACTAAGAAATTCACATCTTAAAGTAAACCTTGAAAACAAATTGACAAAAAGAAAAACATTCGGTTGTTGAATCATTTGATCTATTACCATTAGTTCCCCAGCCTGGTCAGATTCCTCACTTTTCAATGTTTTCCATCAGAATTAGGCACCCCAGATTTACGGCCGTTTTGGTTCCCAGGAACCTCAATTCCATTCTCGATCAATTCTAGGGAATTATTATTACCTTATTTGGTTGTGAAATCTATTCCTTATAAATTCCATTCCATCTTGGTCCGATTAATCCTTCATAAATCTTGCCAACTGAAAACCAAATCTATTTGATTTCTGATCAAATAATAAACAACCCAGATGAATGCATCCATGCATTGCCGCCCCAAAAGGAATCTTGTAGCATAAATGAGAGATAGAGAGAAGGGAAGGGAAATAAAGATAAAACAAGGGGGTATAAACCAGACCATGACACATCAAAGAAACACTAGAAAGTTAGTCCTTTGGGAATTTTAAGGTTACACTGTGACTTGAAGGTGTCAAATGGACATGAAAAAGAGAAAAGAATTACACAACACTAGTTAGAGAAGAAGAAACTAAATCTCCACATACAACCAATAATAATATGCTTAAAATAACAACAACAACAACGATTAACTCACTTCCAGAGCTTAACAATCTTGTCATGACTGGCCGAAGCAACCAAACCTGCCACGCTTGATACAGCCAAAGAAGCAATCAATCCTTCATGAGCAGAAAGAGTCATCGTCTTGTTTTCTGTCATGTTCCAAAGCTCAAGCGACTGCACCAAAAAAAAAAAAAAAGGTGAAAAGTGAAACTCGAATTACTTCTTGGTAAGGAACTTATTTAATACATAAAGACACTTGCCTGATAACACCCGATAACCAAAAGTGAGGAATATGCAGGATGAAAGACGCATGAGTGAAATTTATTGCCATTACAACTTAGATCATGAACGCATTCTCCTTCACTTCCTGATGCCAATCTCCACACTCTTACTGAATCCTCGCTAACAGAAGCTAAGAGCTCACCAGAAGGATCCCAGCACACAGAATGGATTGGCTTTGTATGTCCCTGCATAGACAAATTAGGTCAGTCAAACAAAATAGTAAGAGCACAGTAAATATATTTGCCCAAAAAAAAAAAAAGTCACATTAAAAATTAAAAAAGATTTAGTCCTGAAAAGTAGCCATTAGAACCCATTTAAAATTCATTTTATTCTATTTCCAATTCTAGGGAGATGAGATATTCATTGCTGTTTCAAACTTAGTACTCGAGCACATCTAGCAACCAAGCCTGTTAGCTTAGTTATTTTGCCCATGGCATACGGTCAAATTATATTTCTTCTAAATATGTGCTTTCCAAGGTAAAGGGATCCCAACCTTCAATGAATGCCTACAAGCCTGTGTCTCCACATCCAGTATTGATACAACATTTTCAGCAGCAGCGGCAAGATATTTTCCAAGACGCGGTTGAAATCTCACTTGAGCTGTGGCTCCCTGATGGAGATAGAAAAATAAAAATCAGCTTTAGCTGTCTATCTAATTCAAATGACAAAAATCGCACAGAAGTGATCAATATCAAATCAATAACAACTCTTGGAACATAGGATTATTTGGATAGATGTCTACCTTGCAAACCCTTGTACAGCTACCATTATTAACGCTCCAATACCTTATCTCACCATCACCATCACAAGAGCAAATAAGATCATCTTTATTTGGATGAAAGTCTAGTGACATTACACCAGCAGAGTGTCCAGTAAAGGTTCGAAGTGAAAATCCAGGCTGCAAGTTTGGCATGTAGAGACGTCTAACAGTCAGAAACAAAAAAATGTTCACAGAAAGACTAGATACACTAACATAAAATAAATTTTCTCAAGATACCATCATTTACATTTAGAGAAAGAGGGGACAGAGTGTACAGTAAAATTCATAAAAGGAAGCATGATATAGGAAAGGAATCATTGCTCCTCTTTCATTCACACAAAAAATCTTGTAAGTACAATTCCAGACTTCATTCAGATATTATTAAGGGTCACTAAACTCTGAAAGTGTGCAGATCCCCTAAGCCATCAAGATTTGGAAATGGTCATGAGGGAAAGATCAGAACCACCTATTTGGATGCTGGCTAGATACCACCCCTTGTAAACATATCTTTTACACGGGTATTCCAAGGCAAAGAAAATTGAGAATAGGTGTCAATCTCATGTTTAGTGATGACGATGGAACATAAAAGATGGGCACACATGAATGCAACACATATAAAACAATACTATAGAAGAGGTCAGGTAAAGAAAATCAAGTTAAGCAATTAAGCAAAGAGAGGATGAACTGACATTATCTGCATCCCAAACTCGTACAGTTTTGTCAAAAGACGATGTTGCTAGGCGTGCCATGCTAGGACTAAAACGAACATCAGTGATAAGCGTCGAGTGTTCTTCAAGAGTGGTTTTTTGTTTTAAAGTGTCAGTATACCACAAAACAGCCTGTAATGCAAAATATTTAGCAACAAGTTTACCAGTGTTTTATAACATATACCAAGAGCTTGTAGTAACCCATTATTTATCGTAGTCCTTACCTTTTTATCATGGCCACCACTAGCAAGAAGTTTTCCGTCAGATGAGAAATGGCAACATACAACCTTACTGGCACTTGCACGAACAGATCTTACTTCTGTGAATGCAAACCCTGAAAATATACAATTCCATCAGAACACATTCCAGTAGTATGTTTTGATCAAATTTGTGTATAATGTAGTATTAAAGGGCATCATTCATTCCAGCTCATAACTTATTACAGAACGAAATCCATTGTTCCATGTCAAGTCTGTTGGTCTTGCTTTTTTGATATAATGCAAAGTATCATATTACTTTGCCATTTTAAAAAAAAAGAAAAAGCTGTTATACATGAAAGAAAGATGTTGCTAATTAAGGCCCTCAAAAGAAAACTAAGGTGATAAATATTAATTCTTGAGGAAATAAACTGCAATAATCACAAGCATCAAAGTAGACCCTTAAAAAGTATATCAAAGAACACAGAATAAAAACAATGAAAACACCAGGGGGGAAAAGAAAATTCCAGAAACAAACACTAACTCAAGATATTCTACAATCACTTGCCTTTACTCATGTCCATTCCACGGCCTACTGTATCTCGGGGATCTGCATCATCTTGAGACAAAAAAGACTCAACATTATCATCAAGAGAACCATCATCCACGAAACGTTCCATGTCAGCCTGTGCAAGATCTTTATCATCCCACTGCCACATCCAAATGCCACTGAGAAGCTTGCCAGATGTATGATGTTACAGAGGAAGAAAAATACATGAAACTTCTATTACCAATTGGTTGGACGGGGATGTAAGTGTGCCAGGATTATCACTTCCAAACATCATCAAAGACTTCGAATTACTATTACTATGCGGCATAGCAGGCATTGAGATTACATCTCCAGGGGTGTGTGTAGATGGTGTAGAGGGAGCTGAACTCGGAGAAGGTCCTGCTGTATTTGCTGTTCCTGAGCTATTGGCAGGTCCTGAAGATGAAACGGGCTGTTTTCTCTTTCTTCCGGTCTGGTTTTTTGAAGCCTTAAAATGCATGAAACACCGTGTTAGAAATCCATGTACGAATCTAAACCTAAGTAACAATTTATCCAAATGTTTAATTATCCAATCCCTTGTATGTGTCTGTCTTGATAGTTGAGGTTACATTTAAGAAGAGTTGGAAGAACTCAACGGATAAAAATGGAAAGAAATGACAGCTTATAAACAGCTAGAAAGGTTCATATGTGTTGGCAATTCTAATTTTCTTCCAGAAACAACAAACAATGACCATTCTGACTCCAGAATAAGCATTAAAGAGCCCAAATTTTTGCACCAATGCCGCATTACATTACGGTTTCCCTTTTATTGAAAGGTTTACTTCTTATACTTCCCCGGTTGCAATCAGTGAATGCACTTACTCATTCTTTGGACAATTTATTGAGCAAACAATCCACAGCCATTCTACACATAACAACCGCACCTGCAACTCACTCAATCTAAAACTATTACTAGGCTCTGTTCATTCCTCTCTTTAATTCTCTTTTCTGTCTCATGCAAAAAAATTAAAATGCGACAAATTTGGAAAAGGTTCAATACAGATTGTGTCTCAGCTGAATGTGCCAGGAAACTCGAAAATAATTTATGCCTCCCTGTAAGAGGAAGAAAGCTGTCGAGTTTCAAGCGGTGAAGATCAAGAGTGACAAATTTTAGAAGTTAGAGAATCAAACACCAAAAATAACATTTATGCAAAAACCATTTGGCATGTAGAGAATTGCAACAGTAACTCTACATGTGTAAGCAACACAAAGAATTGTATGTATGAGGCTATAATACAAAACTCTAGAAAGTTATGATGTAAATTAACTCAATACAAGCTTCATTTTTCCGATCTGCTAATTTCTTTTTTGAATGTAAGCACATGCATATCAGGAAATAAACTCAAAATATTTTAAGTACATGAAACAATCATAGAAATGGAGAGACCTGATCATTGGCGCGAAAAGAATTTGACATGTTTCCATCTACAGTGACACTACCAGTGCCCATGATCTTGTCTGTTTGAAGATTGTGATTAGAACTCTGAGATTGTGGACCAGAGAGTGCCTGTTGCTGTAGTGGCTGCTGTGATTGTTGATTACTATTCTGCTGCTGCTGCTGTTGCTGCTGCTGCTGTTGTTGCTGCTGCTGTTGTAATTGAGCGATTTTCAACTACACAAATCATTAGTTAATAAGCTTGCAAAAGAGATGCAGGGTCTCAAAAGAGAAAATGAAGTAGATTGAAACCAAGCAAAAAGAAGAGCAAAGCAAACCTTGATTAACATATCTGGATCTCCACGGGGTATCACACAACCAGCTTGCAAGGGCGAACCAATATTAGGAACTACATCACCAACAGAATTCGAAAGCCCATCCTTTCCCATGGACATATTTCGGTTATTCACGAGCATTCTAAGCCTTCTGTTTTCCACATCACTTGCAGAAGGGGAAGTCAAGTTTTGCTGAGCTAGCATGAGCTGATGCTGATGCTGTGGTGTTAGCATCTGAAGCTGATGATGAAAAGGCTGACCACCTTGTATAAATGACTTTTGCTGTTGGAGGAGCCCCGAACGAAGCTGATCAAAACCCTGGGGAATAAGAATAAACTTAAGATTAGAGTTAATTAACAAATTGCAACTATGACTTGGGTATTCTACTGACATTTGTTTCTAGCAAAGAGTAATCAGGTTTTATTAGAATTTGATCTTTAGTTTCATCATGAGTTTGATTTGTTAAAAAAAGTAGGAATAAAATGAAAAGTTCTAAATATTGAGAAAACTCAGCAGCCCTTTCTGACTACACACATCAAGAAAAGGCAATACCCCTAAATTCAATAAAAATTGACGTGCAAATATCAAAAATTTGAAAGGATAAAAGGATGCAGCAAAATAAAATGCCAGATCGTGTAGGAGGGAGGAAGAAAGTATATACAACAATATACTTACAGTTAGTGGCCACCCTTTCAAGGTCAAGTTGTTGCCACCTTGGTTTGAACCTAAGAAAACCATGATACATATTACTGCATTTCTAGAACTTACCTAGAGTTAAAGAAACAGAAATCCAAACAGCCTTTAAATGCACATGACCAGTACACATTCCAGAAAACAAGTACGCAGGAGTTACTCAATGTATACATAGATTGGCACTTGAATAAAGAGGGAGATAAAGACAAGAATACCAGGAATCCCAATCAATGATCCTTCAGAACCTGCAGCTCTAGGGTTCAGGATTGGATTCATTTCAGCCTTTATGTCCTGTTCTTGCCAATTTGGTAAATAACATATAAGAGACGGACAAAATGCAGGAAAGGATTTAGGAAGGAATTTATTTACGGATGAGGGGAAGGAACTTCTTCCAAAAAAGGCAAACAAAAGGGAAAAGGCACAAAAATGGAAGTACTGACTGGTGTAGACCCTGGAAGTTGTTGGCTGCGAGCCTGAACCTGAGGGGACATGCCACCCGCTGTACCATGCAGCACTTGCCTGAAAGAACTGAGTGTCAATAGTGACCACCCAACAAGCATAGAACAAGACCAACATGCCTTTGACAAAAAACAAAAAAGAAAAAGAATCCCATCTGAGTGGAATACACTATAATAAACTATTGAAGATTAAAGCCACAATGGAGCTCAAAATTCTGTAAAAGGAATTCTGGAGGCATATTAATCCTAGTCCTCATGTAACAAGAAACCTCCACATAAAGCCCTACCATCACTATCCCTTTTCATGTGTTCTACTCTTGCTTCTGATGCCCTGTTCTTTGGTCTTTAAACATTTTCAGCATCGCAGAGACAAAGAGACACACACAAAGACACAGATGTGTGTGTGTATATATATATATATATATATATATAAACGAGTGCACACAAATGTACATTAATATATGTAGACAGAGAGAGTACCCAGATGGTTGGCCAGCTGCAGCTGATTTTAGGATTGAAGCATGATTTGGATCCAAAAGCTGAGTTACATTGTCACCAAATCTTTGCTGGAGAAGAAAAATCCATTGTTGCAAGTGAAAATTTTAGCATTTCCCTAGAAACCTATGGTTTGTAACTGCAACCCTATACACAACTTTGACTATCCTACCCTCTGACAGTATAAAAAAAACCGCACCTTCATGGCTGCATCATCCAAGGAATCCCTTTGGGTTGGCAATTTCAGTCTCTCCTCATACATCTTTGTCGCCAATGCATTGGCACCAGGATTCTGTCGCATGAGAGGATCATTTCCAACAATTCCATTAGCTGTTCCATTCAATAGGTGGTTCCCATCTCTTCGTTGTTGTTGCTGCTGCTGCTGCTGCTGCTGTTGCTGCTGCTGCTGCTGTTGCTGCTGCTGCTGTTGCTGCTGCTGTTGCTGTTGTTGCTGCTGCTGAGCCTGTCTCTGTAACAACAGCTGCTGCATCTGTAGTTGTTGCTGCTGCTGCTGCTGCTGCTGTTGTTGTTGTTGTTGCTGCTGCTGCTGCTGTGGATGCTGTGGTTGTTGGGATTGCTGTTGATGTTGCTGCTGTTGCTGCTCCCTTGCCTTATTCAATTGAGTCTGCAATAAGAGCGACATTTTAAGACCAAATCCTAGCTGATCCAGAGATTTCTGGATCTCCAAATTGACAAACATCTAAAACCCTTCAGACAACAAAAGTAACTGGGAATAATGAAATTCTGAAATACAGGAGAGGACAAATAACTAAAAAGGATGATCATCAAGAAGGTTAACTGCAGAAAAGTCTCACCCCAAACCTCCATTTTTTATTGCATACTGTTGCAAAAGAAGGCAATTCTAGAGTTGTCCCTCCATACATCTTATACTCTTTGTTCTCAACCACGAAATTTTACCACACCCTTATGAGGATGGAGGCCTCTTAGTTTATCATCAGTTTGCTATATGTCAAAACATATAACTGGTTTCAGAATGAGTTATTGATTTTGAGAGCTGAGCTGAAGATAGAGCTGAGCCAAAATCTTCAAAGGTCATGATTGCGAGATTGTGAGCCAGTAATAGAAATGCAAACAAGAGATACCAAAAAGCTCTCAAGAAAAATCACAAAAAGATCGAAAAACTCCTGCTGAAACTCTCTCTCTCTCTCTCTCTCTCTCTCTCTATATATATATATATATATATATCATTTGGTAATATTTCATAAAAATTACAATCAGGTTCAATCTCTAACGAGTTAAATACTAGTTACTTTATGACGGTATTAGCCCTTTGTACACTCCAATATAGGATTCTTCATGCCTCCAATTTATCCTGCTCAAGATCCCTTCAGACAACGTTAGAGTTTGCCCTCCAGTGCTTCCAATTCTCATACACTATAAAACAATTATCTGGCCTCTGTTTCTAATTCTAGAAGCTTCACAAGGTACAAAATTTCCTAGGGCTTTGACTCAAGGATAGGGAGAAGCAAACCTCAGCAATGTGCAACTCCAGAATTCCTGTATTGTAACTCTTTTACAATCTTTAGTAATTGTCCAACATAAGTCAGCACAACAACTCAGAGCATGAACAATCATTAACCAGAATTCCCAGATTAACAATCAACTCTGGAGCAAAAATCTGTAATATGCCATTCTCAATTTCAATCTAATAGACTGACTACTTCTGAGAGCTGTAACAAAATGCAACAATCAACCCAATTATCTTGCCTCTGTTTCTAATTCTAGAAACTTCACAAGGTACCAAATTTCCTAAGGCTTTCACTCAAGGATAGGGAGAAGCAAACCTCAGCAATGTGCAACTCCAGAATTCCTGTATTTTAAGTCTTTTACAATCTTTAGAAATTGTCCAACATAAGTCAGCACAACAACTCAGAGCTTAAACAATCATTAACCAGAATTCCCAAATTAACAATCAACTCTGGAGCAAAAATCTGTAATTTGCCATTCTCAATTTCAATCTAATAGACTGACTACTTCTGAGAGCTGTAACAAAATGGCATCTGGATCTCAAATAGTGCTAATTGATGAAAAACAACCTCAAAACCTCAACCAGAAGTAAACGTCCATCTAGTGGAGAATAAGAATGTGTGACAATATATGCAAGAGCACATAGAATATCAACTTGCATAAGACACTGAGAGGGAAACATAATCTCACCAATAAGAAAGTCCACATACATCAGGGCAAGCAAAACTAAGTCAAGCAAATAGAAGTTGACAAAAATACTTAGTTTTAATAGAAGTGATTGCGCAGAGGAGTTTGAATACCACCCACCAAAAGGGGAAAAGAATTATCATGAAAATGATGTCACCTGGTAACGGACACAAAACTAAAGGAATAACTCCCAAAAACATAGGTAGCACATTTATCTCAAAGGAAATTATTTCCCATGGCTTGCAAATAATACAAATTAGCTCTCACAAAAGACAACATTGGGGAAAAAAACACAAAAACGTATTAGAGAATGTGCAGGTCATAATCACCTCAGACCTCACCTAAAGACAAAACTCTAACATCATACTACTCAAATACAAAAGACAAGCAGGTCTCCCAGAAAAAAAAGATTACAGCAACATTTCACTAACCTCAATGTATGATGCAGCAACCTCAGAGTGCTTCTCATTTGTCCTAGCAATAAATATATCCCAAAAAACTGACCACCATTCGAACAGAAAGCCACCTGGGGCATCAATGGCTGCCACATCCACATAAATGAATATTAGGACGTAGATCTCCCCATACAGTATATTTAAAAGTTGGACACTGCAGAAGCAATCTCTGGTTTATAATATTACCAACTGGATCAGATGAGACTTTGCCTTCTGCTTGAAAAGCCTGAGCAGTAGCCTTAAGATCTCTCTTCACCAAATAATCATGAATATAGACATCAAGCCTGTGACAACACGAAGAACAGCATATCAAATAGCTTGAATCAGATATTTCGATAATAGGCTAAAATTATCTAAGAGATGCATGCCACAAAGATGCATAGAGGGAGAGAGAAAAAGAAAAGGAAATTTGTAATAAGTTCCCTAATTAGCATTGGTGTTACTACAAATAGAAAACTCAAAAGAATAAAGCAATAGAATCCCTAGATACCCAAAAATTAAAACCTCCAAAAGGCACATACAGACCAAATAACGACTGATAGAAATGTGAAATCAAGAAAGTT
>JAOXNR010000028.1:16395515-16410639 GCA_028571225.1 Parsonsia alboflavescens
TTAGTTGAAGTTGCTCATAGGAAGACAAAAAATTGTGGAAGTAAAAGGATTGAAATTGAAAGTAATAGTGATGCCGGAACACTATTCTCAAGGCACTAGTCCAAACATGGAATAGGCTCAAATTTGACTGGGTGACCTAGAACGGCCCAACGAGCAAGAGACACTGCTATGTTGTGATGCAAGGCCTTTTTCGGCCATGTGGAGTCGTCTTGATGGAGTTTCGGGCATTTTTATATTTTTAGGGGTATTTTTATAATTTCATTATTTTTAAGTTCCGATTAGGTTTAGGTTTCGTTTAGGGTTTCAAATATTTCGTTTGTCTTAGTTTTTAGCAGTTTTTTTTTTTTATTGATAATTTTCGACTTTAGATGTTTTTTTTGAAAACCCGAGAGTTTTCACAAATTTTCAGTTTTTTTTTTGTTTAGTTATTATTTTCGACATTGTTCTTGCATCAAACAATATTCAAGAGATATTTTTAAACCAACGAACAACTATTTGATCTCTTTCTAATGTTTTGGGTACAAACAAAACTTCAGTATCGCAGTGTTTGTCTTTGGGTATATTATTAAAGAGACATTCAAATGCCATAAAGCCATATTTGAATTAAACAAAGAAGTTAGGAGGAACTTTTGTATCTCAATGCTTGATAGGGAAAGTTTGGGGACTCATCCAAAATTCATAGACATGCTTAATGTAGTCCATATTGATGAGAAATGGTTTTTCACGTCAAAAAAGAAAGAAACTTATCATCTTCTAAAGGATGAAACAGATCCTTTGTGAATGTTTAAGAGCAAGAATTTTATTCCGAAGGTCATGTTCTTTGCTGCTTTGGCTTGACCAAGATTTGATGCTAATAGAAATGAGATATTCTCTGGAAAGATAGGTTTATTTCCTTTCACATTTAGGGAACCAGCAAAGCGAAATAGTGCAAACCCTATAGCTGGAACTATTGAGACAAAAGCAATACCATCTATTACTAGGGATATAATGAAATCTTTTATGATTGAGAAAATTATACCGGCTATTAAAGAGAAATGGCCACAAGATTCAACTGGTCCTATATTTATTCAACAAGATAATTGTAGGACACACACCGATCCAAATGATACAGAATTTATTGAGGTTGCCACAAGTGATGCTTTTGATATTCGATTGATGAATCAACCACCTAATTCCCCCTATTTAAATGTTTTAGATCTTGGGTTTTTTAGAGCCATACAATCATTGGGTTTCTGGTTTTTTATGCTGCGGCACCAAGTTACATGCTTAGTAAAAAGGCCTTGGGGATCCAAAATTTCTGTTATTCAAAATAAAAAAGTTGAAGCATCTCTTCTATTGAATTTTCTCCCTCGTTATTAGCTTCGACATTCAAATTGATGCCGGCATCAGCTGGTTTGTTCAAATAGATCATATGTTTCTTCAGTAGGGTTTTTTCCTCGTTCTGAAAATTGCTTACTTTTTCATTCTTCATTGTGCATTTACTCATAATGGAGCAGCACTTGCAAGCTTCTTTTCCGGTCTTTAATATGCAACCACTCGTCCTTTCTTTTCCGTTCTTTAATATGCAATCACTCATCCTGAAACAAGCCACCCAAAACCCGGTAAGCTTTTGTTCTTTGTTCTCATTTAAGATTGGATTAATTGTTGGATAGACTAAAGAACAGATTGATACAGCCACAATGGTGGAAATAAACATTATCTATCTATTTTTCATTATCTATATGGCATTCCACCATAACTACATAAACTTCACACATGAATAAATTATCTATCTATTTTTCATTATCTATATGGCATTCCACCATAACTACATAAACTTCACACATGAATAAATTATCTAATTACCGCATGGAATTTTTCATGGTCTATCTAATTAAACGGATGTGTGAGATGCATTATACCAGATCAGTTCATGTCAAAGGACCAAAATGGGAAAAACGACGAAACCACCCCTTCATATCTTTCTCTCTTCGTATCCCTCTTCATGCTTAAGATTATCCCAATAGTTATTTGCCAAAGCTTGAAAAGACTAGAAGAAGAATTCAACCCAAGTAAACCAATCATCTTACACAGTAAGCAAAAGAAATTTGGAATCAAATCCTAATAGTAAGTGGTAGTAGTAATGACAACAACTAAGAAATGAAAGTAAAAATGAAGTAACAAATGTATTCTTAGCACCAGAAAATCATAAAGATCCTGCATAATTCAACAGGGAGCAACTGGATATCAGATGCCGGATAGCTAAAGCTTTTTAACAAAGATATTGGATATGGGAAAACAGGATACATCTCACTGAGCTCAGAATTTTAAAACCACTTTGAAATAGATCCTATTATATGTACACCAAAATAGATCCTATTATATCCATGTTTAAACTTCTTTTTACCAGGATAGTGCCTCAAGAAAGTGTAAGTAGGGAAGTTTGGTGAAAGAAAGTTCTCCCAGGCAAATATTTATGCCCTATACTTTATGAACCAGCTGGTAATTTTTGAACCCCCTCTGAACACCCAGAACAGCAAAAGAAAAGAAGAGAAAAAACTTAAGATTCATTGGTTCTAATATGAAACTAAAAGTTAAACTTTCTGCTAATATCCAACAACTATTACATAAAAGCTAAACAATAAAATAAAGAAATAAATGAAAGGATAATATACAGGCAAGATGAAATGCAATTTATCTTCTTTTCTTTTTCCAATAGCATAATTATTAGCGGTGCTTAATCAATATCAGATATTTTAAATAAGCACTAAACCTGGCATCAGAATGAGTTAGCAAAAGCAGCGAATATTGACAAGTAAAATTTAATACTACATTCCAGCCCTTAAGGACCATAAATAATTAGAACATGAAATCGTAAGCCTTTCAGTAGGTGTTCCGCATACATCATGACTCTCAAGTTCAATATCTTGAGGAGACATTTCATTCACAATCAACACAATAAAGAGGTTATACTTAAATAAAGTGAGAATAAGAAATTCAAAATTATTGAATTGTCACTACTCTAACTAGAAAAGTGAATGCACTTAAAACAAGTAGAAAACATTGACTTATGAATAGGAAAGGCATGAAAACCCAATTAATTCCCAGGATATCAGAAAACACCTATCAAATCCATTGAAAAGATTACTCAATTTCATAGCCATAAATCTCCAGAGTATCTATTAACAAATGAAAAAAAGAAACGTAAAAGCAAAAGAGTACCAGTAGGAAACAGAAAGTACCAAACCTAAATTTGGGGTATTCTTATTGAATTTCTAAATAATGACAAAATTCACGGCACTTTTGCCTAAATCCCTTAGATAAAAAGGCAATTGGGTATAAGATAGACAAACATTGCAATAAAAGAAAAAAGAGCATCATTTTAAAAATTTGACTAGAAATCGTAGTCAAGGCATCAAGAGAAAACAACGAAAGAAACTTGTTGGGTAGCTTCTGTAGGTTGACGATCGGGAGAGGAGGAAAAGCTCTTCTTCACTCTGCAACTTCGAGTAGGTTAGGATGTAGAGGGGAGAGCAGTCGTCGAGATGACCTTAATATGAGAGTAATTCAGCTTCTCTCTTCATCTATGAGCAGCAACTGTAACGATGCCAGGTTTCTGGAGGAGAGGACTGAAAATTTGGAAAAGAGGCGAAGTTGGAAAGGAAAACAATGAGTTGGGAAGGAAGAAAGATGAAGGGAGAGAGAATATGATTAAGGGGTAATATAGGAAAAAATATCTCCCAAATTCTGGAAAAGGACTTACAATATCATCCTCTAAGGCCTTCTAAAAAAGGATAGAGGGAGTATTTTTTTAGCGGCATCCAGGCCAATTTTAAACACCTCAAAATTCCGCTTATCCGAGAGGATGTTGGTGGAATTCAAACTCAAAACAGTCTTCACGTTCGCCACTCCACCCCACTTGGGTATCCTTGAATTGACAATGAAGATAAGTTTGACTGTATGCTCAAATAAAAAGTTAGTGTCAAGTGAGGTGTGTGCACCGTAAATAAGTTAAAAATAAAAAATAATACTCCCTCTGCAAATAAGTCATTTTAATTATTTTTCTTGTCATTAATTATGAATCATTATTTTTAGTTTATGGGTATTTTACTGATTTTTTTATCATATTATTCATGTCTTTATCTATTTTCTCCAATCACTGTAGTTAGATTGATTAGATTCGTAAATAGGATTATTTTAAGAAGAAAAATCAACCTAATTTTAATAAAATAGTTATTGATGACTTATAAATAGTAATGGAGAGAGTAATAGATAGTAACACAATAGTTGTTCACGACAGAACCTACACTTGAGGATCATTCTTTTGATTTCATCCACTCAATCTCAATCTTCCAAATTACTCGAACAGGTCTTAAGTTCTTTCATTATCTCAGTCATATTTTTCCCTTTCTCTTGTGATTCAATCACATACAATCTTCTACTTGAATTCATCCTTTAATAAGGCAATTGTAGAAAGCTGAACGGTGTTAGGGACATCCTTCCTTAAGCCTTGATTACATCAATGCCGAATTTATGAGCTACGAGAGATAATCCCATAATTTTAGGATAAATGAGAACCACATGCTTGATTATCCTTTTTTTTTCTCTTAAAAAAAAAAAGAAGCGCCAATCGAAATATTAGCAAGTACAATTTCTATGTTGGTTTCAAACTTCAGAACTCTGAGGTGGTAGTATACCTTTGGTGTTGAGAAAAGGTAAAGCACGTTTCTGTGCTTCCGTTTACATTGTCTTAAAATATACTCCACGACGACTCAAATACGAAAGTAAGACTAAGGATTTCTTATACCGCAGTAGTATTTTTGAAAAAAGTCTTACGACTACGGAGAAAATAGCAAATGAGGTGCAAAATTTGATTGACATTTACAATATAAGGGAGGGGCGGGGGGCTGGGGAGAATCATAGAAAAAACAGAAATTAGAAAGATGAAATAACACAAAAGCTCTACCAGTTCTTTATCTTTGTACCCTCTGACCTCTGTACTCTTTATTACTTATTATTATTTGTTGACTTATGTTTCTTGGTTAGCTTAGTGTCCCTTGATTGATCCCCACTGATCAGCGATGTCTCTAGCAATGTTAACTGCATCCTTTGCGACTCCAAGAAGCCCTCTTCCAGTGAATCCCACTGCGTACAAACCATTCTTCCCTTTCCACCCATCAGGAAATGGGGTTCTGGGCATCCCTTCTCTTGTGAAAAAATCACATCCCTGCATCCAAAATCAAAAGGGTAGGATTGATATTTTCATTTCTTGAAAAACATACTAAGTAAAAAACAAAAAACAAAAAAACAAATTCATTTCTTGATCAACTTGGTTTTCCTTTACTAATGAAATTATGCACAGACACTGCAAAATTTTCCCTCGTGGGTACTATTTCATTACAATCAAAGGTAACGTACGAGGATGGACCAATTCTGTGAAAGCATGCATGTGTGCTGCTGTTTACTGCATTTTGCACTCAAATTTTTCTCTGAAAAAACATTGACCTCTGTTCATTACCTTGTTGTGCCATGATAATCATGGACCACTACCATTATGAGGAGCATGACAATCAAATAAACCATCAATTTTTTTAGATCAATCAAATCTTTACGGCTAACTAATTGACAATCGGTAGCCAGCCAACGGTTATGCAACAATTTGAACACTTTCTTGGTAACCCTTTTTCTGTCAAATGCAGGGTCAAGAAACAGAATACTTGTATGAAAGTAACACATGACCAAAGGGAAGCAAACTTTTATACAAAAACCGAGGAATAATCCAAGAGAGTGAGGTCAGATTTTCTCTTTTGTAAGAAAAGTCTTTTCTAGGCTACTACTGTATTATGTGCAAGGCTGAAAGTGACAAGAGATTCAGAATAGGTTAAAAATTAAATTTTTTTAAAAAAATACCTTAAGCCAAGTAGGTACATTGCTCTTGTACCCTGTTGCTAGGATTATGGAATCAAATTCTATTTCTTGTCCGTCCATGAATTTGGCTCCATTTTTTGTTATCTCCCTCACACCTTCCATTACCTGCAGAAAGCTTCCCATCGTTAGCAATGGTTGTTAAGTCTTGTTACACATTTTTTAACAAAGGCCCTTTTCTAAATATACCTTGATTTTACCAGCTTTGATTCGGGATAATGCTCCAACATCAAGCACCGGAGTCTTTCCGGTGCTATTCTTGAGCTCGATTGGGCCGGCTTTCGGCCGCCTGAGGCCTAATCTCTCCGTGTTCCCCAGCGAGAAGTTGGCCACCAGGACCAGAAACTTATCCACTAACCTTAGAGGTATCCATTTTAGCAGAGACATGGCTATCTCAAATGTGGAGAAACCAAACATTTCCCTCGGTAGAATGTGAACCTGAATAACCAAATTTTCATCAAGAGTTTGATTTTATGACATGGAAGAATAATGAAATTTGAAAATGATGAACAAGTAAGGTAGAAGACTCCGTTCTGTACTTACTGTGCTTCTGACTGCAATGTAAGGGGTGGCATTTTGTTCACAGAGGTCTAAGCTAACTTCCATTCCAGAATTACCACATCCCATGACCAAAACTCTTTGGTTCTGGAAGTCTAAACCAGACCTATAGCCACTGGTGTGCACCACAGGCCCATGAAATTTCTCCATCCCATAAATTTCTGGGATAACAGGTTCTGCATTTTCGCCAGTCGCAACGATAACCCACCTGGAAATATACTCAGAATCTTGAGTTTGAACCCACCAGAGCCCATTGACATGATCAAACTCAGCCCTTTTCACAACTTGACCGAACTTAGGCTGAATTGAGAAGTGCCCTGCATATGACTCCAAGTATGATATGAACTGAGACTTGGAGGGATACTTTGGAAAGTTTTCTGGAAAACCCAGCAAAGGAATCTCACAGAACTGCTTAGGAAGATGAAGTTTGAGACGGTCATAAGTTCTTTGTTGCCATAAAGAAGCTAAGCAGTCAGTCCTCTCAAGAATGACAGAAGGCACACCATTTTCTTTCAGGCATGCCGAGACTGCTAGACCAGATGGTCCTGCACCTACAATGATAGGTCCATTAACCCAACAGCAATTTAGTTGATTTGCATCTTCTACTTTGGGAGAACCCATGTAAAAGCACCAGGGAAGGAAAGAAGAAGGGTAAAAAGAAATTAAAGTTTAGTTCAAGGGAAAGAGAAACTCAGTGTTTTCCTCTCTGATATCCTCTGTTTTTACACTCTCTGTTTACCTCGGAAGTGAACTGACATTGCGGGTAAGCTTGATAAGGATACTTGTAAGGAAAATAGTTGCAGGCATGTCCCCTAACTCCTCCGACACCCTGAATGAATAATACCAGAAGGTAATATGGATAGTGAATGTCATGTACCTATGATAGTTGGCTATTAATTTCTTATAGAGCTATGTGGGTTAGTTCTTAGGATTTTGATATAAGATTGATAATGAACAGTATCGGATTGATAAATAGTATCGATGTATCATGCTCAATCAAGTGGTCTTTGGACTTAAGTTTCTCTTTTGTCATTGAGAATCTTAGCTTAAATAAGATTAAGATTAGTACTTAGTGTTTTATCAAATGTTAGGTCATGGTCATTAAAAAATATAGTCAAAGTTGTTACTGGTGTTCAGTGTACATCACATGTTCTTCCAAAAAAATATAAAAGGAGTGAGTGTTCTTTGCAAGTACGACATATGTCCTTTCAACAAAAAAAAAAGTGTCCTTTGCCAATACGAGATAACTATTATCTTTTATCGTATTGTGGATTGATCCGACGTGTTTCTTGTTGCAAGCTTTTGTTTCGGGTATTTTGTATGTTCCTATATTGGAGTAAACGAAATGATTTGACTTGACTATTGGGTATCAATCGTTTTAGTTACCAAAATCACATGTACTATGAAGATTGCATTGGCACTCATGCCAGGTGAAAAAACGTGGGTCTCTTCGATTAAAAAGGTAAAATTTTGTTTTGTTTCTTTACTTTCACTTCTTACATTTCAAATTCTTCTTTTTAATTTCTCTTTGCTATTCTTCTCGATTCGACAACAGTGAAGCTTCGATTTTGCAGTGGGATTTCTTGTTATTGTGATTTCTTTTGCAATTTTTTATTCATTTCTTTTAGGTTCTTTGTTTCTGTCCTAAAAACATTTTTTTTATGCTTTTAGGTGACGATTTTTGGGTAATGTTTCCAGCTTTTGCAATTTTCTTTTCTTGTTCTTCAACACATAGATTTCAAATGGCTTTAGGTTCTGATTTTGATCCTTTTCCAGTTACTTGTTTCTATTCCATGTGTTTGTGTTTTTACGACGTCTGAATCCAAAACTCTTTCGGATGATTATATCTCTGGGAATGATTCGGGGAATGTTAACTCTGGGGTTAGGCGCTTAATAGATGATTTGGATGCAGAAGTTGGGGATAGCTCCGCTATAGAAGTTAATCAGTATAGAGTTGAACCCAGGGTAAAGGCCCTTGGTGATGCGGGTTCTGTATCCAGTGGTAGTGGTTCCGGTGAGTGTGTGTTTGGGGTTGGTGAGGATTTGACTGAACCAACCTAGATAGAGGAGTTTAGAAGTACTTCTGCATCTGGTGGTGTAAGTTGCACTATTAGGTATGGGATGGGAAAAGCTCTTATAGATTTTCACTGGTGTGATGAGCGTGATAATAGTTTTAGCTGGGGAGTATCGAGGCCCAATACAGGTGAGGGCAATTTCTCATACCGATACATCGGTGTTAGGGTGTGAAGAAGGTGATAGTCTGGTTATGTAGTAGTATCAAGAAGCAGTTAGTAACTTTAAAGGTATGGATGGGTTTCGACATGAATATGGGATTCCTGTTGAGTTTGAAATTGAGGTTCCAGGGGAGGAAAATCGGATTGACTTACCTCCTGTTGGATATGTTACATGCTTTGCAGAACAGTTTAGGTCAAGGTTGAGGTTACCATTTCACTCGCTATTTGTTGATATTCTAAAATTTTTTAGAATTCAATTAGGATAACTTAGTCCTAATTTTGTTTGCTGCACTGTGGCTTTAATTTTATTTCCCAGGGTTTGTGGTGCGACCTTGACCTAAGAGTTGTGGAGTTCCTTTTTCTTTGTTGGCGAAAAACAAAAGACTCCTGAGGGTAAGGGATTTTTTATACGATCCGGCGGAGGGGTGCTCCAAGATTGATAGAGTGTCCTAGCTCCATCCACGAGTGGAAAATGGAATTTTGCTATGTTAGGCATTCTAGCTTTGGAGAGATAATGTTTCCATGGTGTACCCTCAAGTCCTTAAATAATAGGCTACCTGGTTGAGCGGATAGCTACAATAAGGAAATGAGCAAGATCACTCAATTCTGGTTTGAGGCAAAGGTGGGAGAACACTAGAGCCTGGATTTCACCCGCCTTTGTTAAAGTTTGGTGGAATTAATGATCGGACTGAATTTAACATAATGGCCTTAAGTATGAGTTTCTACTGTGCTTTATTTGTGTATTCTGTTATTTTTCTAAGTTTTGAGGTTAGATCTGATGTTGTACTGTAATGAGCATGGGTGCTTTGCTGGGGAAGGTTAGTAAACCAAAGAAGTCTGTTCCTAGTAAGATTCTTGCTTACGAGATCGTGACAGAAGTCCCCGTAAACAAATCTTATAGCTTTGTATGAACGACTTATTTTATGTTTCGGGTTAATTTGCAGAAAAGGATGATATGGTTACAAAGGCTGACCAAGCTAAGAAGGATGATGTAGCTAAAAAGGTTGTATCAAGGGGTGAAGGATCTAAAGCCGGAAGGGCCAAGGTTGTAGCTCAGAAGAAGCAAAATTAAAAGCAAGCTGCTGGCGCGAAGAAGAGGCAACATCCTCCGAAGCCGACAAGCAAATCTAGATTTCTAGACACTCCAAATGTTGAACGGTTAGTAATCTCTACTGCTGGGGATACTACCCTTAAGACAAAATGGGATCATATGGAGGAAGAAAGGCTAAAAAGGTAAAAGAGTGGTGAGGGAGTTTCAGTGGGAGGCACTTCAATTGAAGTGGAGGTTTCTGAGCCTGTGGCCGACTTTCAAGGGACAGTTTATGTTCCGGAATGGAACGTCTGGGAGAACCTTTGGATGTTTAGCATTACCAAAGAAATGGAGGTGTTCCAAAACTTGCTTACTTCCGGAGAGCAAGCCCGTGTCTGTATGATGCATTTTGGTTATGTGAAGCGAAACTCTCTGCTCCGCAGCTTTCAAGTGTCATAATTTTTGTTTTTATGATACTTGTATTATTTACTAATTTTTACCTTGAATGGTGCTACTATCCTTTGATAGGCCTCCATGTTCAATTTTGAATCGTACCAACAGTGTGAAGAACTGGAGATGCAACATGATGCCTTAGTTTATGAAAAGAAAAATGCGAAGTTGAGGACCTTTGTTGTGGGGGCAAAAGTATTTGAGGCTGAGGGAAAGATAAAGGGGTTGGAGGAAGAGGTGCCGGCCTCAGGCATGGAGCTCCAGCAGTTGGAATTAAAAAATAAAGATGTTTCTAAGATGTTGGCTGTTGGCAACAAGGAAAATGCAAAATTGGAGGTTGCACTTGAGTCCCAAAAGGGGCGGTATGAAGATGGCGATGGCAACCTTAATCTGGCCATGGAGCTAGAAGTGCTAGGTGACTTCTTTGTGCATGAGAAGTTTCAGAACATGTAGTTGAGGTTGTCTTTCTTCATGGTTAAAAGGAGCTACAGAGATGGTGACGGATGACTTGAAGGAAAAGGAGTAGACATTTGCACATATCAGTGCCATGGGGGTTTTCAAATCCTAGACATGTGCCGCACCTTTCTCTCATTCGAATGAGTATCAGAAGATAAATAAGGATCTTTTGCTGTGGATGTTACTGAGTTGACTGGGGTCGGGTTGGATCCCTCCAGTTTCTTTGACTTCGGAAGAAACCTTAAATCTGGTTGCATTAGCATAGCTTGCTCCCAACTTCGAACATCCAAATCCGTTTTAGTTTCCGGAATGTGTTGTTTTTTTTTTTTCAACTTTTTGTAGTGCAGATTCATTTGTATTTTTTTTGTCTAAGTGTGTATTTCACACTTGTTTTATTTTGTTTCATTTTGGATATACCAGATTCTTACTTGTAAAATTCTCTATTGGTATATGAAATGTGAAACCTTTGTTCTGGCTTTTATCTGTTGCTTTGTTTTATATATTTTTCCTAACTATTGTTGTAGTATTTGAGAACGGTAAGCAAAAACACTGTATGAGAAACTTGATTTCATTAACCGAAGTGGATTGTTGGGTTCGTAAAATTACAGTAGATATCCGAATTTATGTACCGGTATTACAAAAGGGTAATGACTTATACAAAATTTTTTCTTAAATTCATTGCATTTCAAATTTGAGCTACATTATTGCCTTCCATGTCCAGCAATCGATAGCTTCTATTTTGATTGTCTTTTAAAATGAGATACGGACCTTCCCAAGTCGGATCTAGTTTTTGGTTTGCATCTTGTCGATTCATTTCATTTTTTTGAAGAACTAGATTGCTAACCTTCAGTTGTTGTTTTGGCACCTTTTTGTTATAATAACTTGTCAATTTTCTCTTGTACACTATCTCTCTAAGAGCAACTTGGTTTCAGGTTCCTTCTAGTAGGTTAAGATTTTAGACCAGCTTTTATTCATTCCATTCCGCATTGAATGAGTTGATATGGGGGGAAGAGCTTTCAATTTCTATTGGGATTAAAGCATCTGTTCTGAAACACAAGTCGAATGGTGATTCCTTGGTTCGGGCATTTGGAGTTGTCTGGTATGACCAAAGGACATTGGACAATTCGTCTACCACTTTCCTTTTGCAGCATCAAGTTTTTTCTTCGATCCTAGGAGTATGATATAGTTTCACACCTCTGCCAATGCATTTGTTTGCGGATGGCCAACATAAGTGAAATGGTGATCAATTTTCAATTTGGTGTAGAACTTTTGGAATTCTTATGCTTCGAATTGTTTTCCGTTGTCTATGATGAGTATTTGGGGAATTTTGAATTGGGTAATGATTTCTTCTGAAAAAAAATTCCTTCACTTTCCGGGCCGTAACAAATCCCTGTAGGCTTGCTTCAATCCACTTTGTTAAACAATCTACCACAACAACCAAGAATTATATTCCTCTAGATGCTTTAGGGAATGGTCCAAGGAGATTCATTCCCCATTGGTGAAAAAAAATTGGGTTGCTCAAAGAATGTTACTTAGTTCTAGGGAGATGGTGTATGTTGTCGTGGATTTGGCATTTTCGGCAAGTTTTCATCAAATTGACCGTATCAACTTCAAGAGTTGGCCAAAAGTATTTTGTTCTCATGATTTTGCATGCTAAGGATCTAGATCCAATGTGAACTCTGCAAATGCCTTCATGTACTGCCCACAAGACATAATTTCCTTCTTTTGGTGTGATGCACTTGAGTATGCCCTTTTGAATAGTTGTCCGTCAAAGATAAAATACTTGATTGGCTTCAACTGGATCTTTAGGTAATGTTCCACCAGATATGTATTGATAAATTAGGGTCATCCCTGTTGTTTGAGCATTAATAGTCATTGTCTCCGAAAAGTAGATGGTCTTTCTTTCTAAAGGCTTGATCTAAGTTCCCTACATTTGGGTTCCTTGTTTCACTTTGGAAAGAAAATCCGATTTGGTATTATCTTTGCAGGATAGATGTTCTACCTTGATGTACCTGAATTTATTAAGAAATTTTTGCATTTTGTTTAGGTACCTTTGCAATTTTTCTTCTCTTGCCTCATATTCACCATTGACATGTCAAGCTAAAAGTTGGGAATGAGACGCAGGATGTGAAGGTTTTCTACAATCCTTAGTCCTACTAGAAAAGCTTCGCATTCAAATTCATTGTTGCTTATTGGGAAATTGTATTTTAATGCATAAGCAAACCTGGTTCCATATGGGCTTGTCAAAACAAATCCTTCACCATCTGTTGATCCATTAGTCTACAAAATTCAACTATCTTGAGGAGGATTTGTTTTAGAGTTTAGTTACGGATTCGGTTTGGATCTTGGTACAGTGTATTCAAGAACAAAATCTGAGAAAACCTGACATTTTATTGCTTTCCAAGGCAAGTATTGAATGTCAAATTTAGAAAGTTCTATTTCCCACTTCATAAGCCTTCTCACCGTGTCTTGCTTGTGCAATTTGTGCTTGATAGGAGCATTTGTTCGCACTTGACTAGAATGTGCTTGAAAATACAACTTTCATTTGCATGAAGTAACCAACAAAGCCAATGCATGTTTCTCTAAAGTGGAGTATCTAATTTTGGGTCCTTGGAGAAAATGATTGATATAGTAAACCTGTTTTATGCTTGAACCCTTGAGGGTGCATAAAACGGAACTCACAGCATGAGGCGATACGGATAGATATGTACACAGTGTTTCGCCATGAATGGGGGGAGAGCCCAAGCATTCTTTGATTTTTCAGAAAGCTTCATCACATCTTGGTATCCATTTGAAGCATTTTAGGTTGTGGATTACTTGATAGGAGGGCAGGGCTTTCTCTCCAGCTTTTGACGAGAATCTGTTTAGTGCTGCGATTTGGCCAGTGAGTCCTTAAACCTTTTTAACAGATATGAGCTGTTTCATATCTAACAATGCCTGGATTTTTGAAGGGTTTACTTCAATTCCTCTTCTTGAAATCATGTAACCCAAGAATTTCCCTATTTCTACCCCAAATGAGCATTTGTGGGGATTTAACTTCAGGCCATGTTGCATCATTGTCTTGAAGCTTTCTTTCAAATTAGAAATTAACCCCTGTTGGTCGCTGATGTACACCTCCATGTTTCATCTGAGTTGTGAAGGAAACATGCTTTTGATCATGTTTTGAAAGTCTGCTACAGCATTTTTTAGCCTAAATGGCATTCTCATGCAATAGATTAGACCTTTAGGAGTCACAAAGGCCGTTTTTTCTTCGTCTTCTTCAGCCATCTAGAAAGCAAAGGTATGAAAAATCCGCTATTGCATCCACCAGTTGATCAATTTGGGGAATTGGAAATGGTTTCTTCAGGATAGCCTGGTTAGGGGAAGTAAAATCAATACAAATCCTAGATGATCTGTCTGGCTTCTGGACTACCACTGGATTAAATAACCATTTTGAAAATTGCACTCTCCTAACAATTCAGGCTGAGAGTAAGTCTGCAACTTCTGCTTTTATAGCTTCATTTTTCTCCTATGGCATAAAATTGCTTATCTCGACATATGAGGTCACAGGTGTCCGGAATTCCCAGACAGTGCTCAGCAAATGTCTTGGAGATCATTCCCATATCCTTTGTTGACCATTCAAAAACATTTTGATATTTGGCCAAGAGGTTAGGAGTTCATATTTCATCCGGACTGATAATGCTTCCCCAATGGTGACTTTGCGATTCGAGTGAGCTGCATGTATTTAATACTCTTTCATTTCTGCAGCAGGCTCAATCTGGTCTTTGTCATCATCTCAGATCTCCTTCTCCTTATGCTTCTAATCCGGGGTTGTTTTGGATTTTGCCACTTTGTAGCAGGTGTGGGCAATTTTGATGGCTCCTTTCAAAACGAATTGTGTTCCTTCATGGGGAATGGTGATTGAATTCTGGAAAATGTTTGCTTGTGCCTTCATTAGATTCAGACCTACTCTTCCCCAAATCCTGTTATATGTGAATGGGGAAACAACAATAACATATTAGCATACTTGTTTCACAAGCTTTGCTTTAGGGCCCCATTGGATTTCCAGAGATGCGGTTCCCAATGCATAAGTAGTTTTGCCAAAAACCAAACCAATAGGATATGGTTGGACGTGATGACTTCATCCTTGAGATCCATCTTCTGAAACGCTTCGTACTATAGGATGTTGGTTGAGCTTCCTGTATCTATAAGGGTTCGTTTCATCAAACAGCCTGCAATCATCACGGAGACCACAAGGGAAATGTCATCATTTACCACGGAAGCCGATGCAACCATTAAACTTTGCCCTGGGGTGCAGATAAATCTGAACTATTGCCAGATATCATGTCAATTATTCTTGGTGCGGTCTATTGTTGATGCGATACAGGCTGTTGGGCAATATTCATCCTGCTGATGAATTGTGTGAGCAGTTCTCACTGAATTGCTCTCTCGATTTCCCGCTTCAACTGATGACAATCATCCGTGTAATGCCCCATATCTTGATGGAAGTTGC